>JAOPHQ010004594.1:0-136641 GCA_030340625.1 Merluccius polli | reverse complement strand
GAGGCAGTGATCAGTCTATCCTGTACTCTCTCATTCTCAAAACTGCCAAAAACTGCTGCGCCGTCAAGCTCCACCAAAGTTTCGCCCGGTAGCCGCTGCCTGTGTAATGCACCTTGGCAACGGCTAGTTGCCAAAGTTTCTTCCCACGTCACATATTCACACGATGTGTTCAGCGGGAGATATAATTGCCAAAGTCAATCACTTAGCACCAATTTTCTCTCTCCCAGGCGACATGAACAACAGAGGTTTGCTCGGAAGATGTGTGTTTGAGTAGCGCTTGTAACGTACCGTGCCATACAGCTCGGAGCGCCCCGGGGACAGAAGACATTAAATGATGCCCTCCCTTGATTTCTGATTTCTCCAGGCTGGCTACTTAGCATAACGAGTGTTGAGACGGGGGATCATTTCCATATCGTTTTGTGCCATTCATCATCTGGGGAGTTTTTTTTTTTTTCACTCAGCGAAACTTGAGCACTCCCGGCTCGATGTATTAATGCACTCTCACAAAACCCTGACTCTTGAATTCGTACTTCATTTCTCGGGGGGTAAAGAAGTGTATTTTATACATTCATGCCATACGTTATACATTCCATTATTCATTTATACATTATGTAACATCCTGCATGTGTCCTCTTCCACATTCCTGTGCTCTGTCTGGGCTGGGGCCCGACCTTCTGTGCTGCATAGGTTGGTCGGCGGCGGGGAAGGCGAAGCGCATGATAATGCGCAGCCACACTTGCACCAGGTTACCAGAGTGTCTATCCAGACTGAGGCAACCGCCGCGACCCTACTTGGTTAGCCGCGGTGTCCGCTAGCTCGCTATATCCCCACGATAGCCGAGATGGATGACAGTCAAACGTGGCGCGACAGATCTCTTAACCTAGGAACTAAACGTAACCTTCTCTAACGTTGTCTAAGGATAGCCGTCCAGGGCTAACCCTTAAATCCAGCCAGGGTGGATTTAGCGCCGGTTACATCACTCCACGGCGACATACGGTTTACGTGACTAAGTCAGTGTAAACAGAAAACCAGGCCAGCTGGTTAGAATGATTCATCTAGAAATATCCAATTACTTACCTTGTGGAGTACAGTTAAGCAAAAAAACAATGTTCCACCCACATTAAAAGGCATATGCATATTTTTCATATCTCAGCCAAACAAGGCTCTCAATTTGTATTTCATTTTATTATATTATATTTTAATCCATATTTGAATTCAATAAACCCATAGAAGTAAAAATGCAATAGTTTCAGGGTTCTCTTGCAAAAGTGATTTCGGCCTCAATGATAAAACAGTTCAATAAAAATACACAAGACACTGAAACCTAAGTAAAGATCTTGCGGCGGCCGGCTCAACCTCTTTGTTTTGCCTTTTTTGGGTTTTCCTTTCACAAGGAACTTAAAACACACAGCGCTGACCTTCCCACTGGCGCGTTCATCGGCAGCAGAGTAAACCGGCCAAGCTGTAGCCCTTTTTAATGGAGTATATAATCTCACGTTTGTTGCGGGGGTTCGTCCAGTGTATAGTTTGGACCGGGCCGGGCCAGATGTCTTTGGTGGTCCGCGGTGCCTTTGCTTCCCCGACCGGTCCCGTGCCTGCAGACGGAGCCTGTAATGGACCGTGACTCAGCAGTGACCTCAGGGAGCTCCATGCTAACGCCGAGGCTGAGGTTGCAGGGTTGCTCCTCACAGCTGTGTACTCTTACTCATGCAGTAAAAACTCAGCCCGGACAACGACGCTGGGAGAGAAGGCGATCTGCACCTACCCGCATCTTGTATCTATGTGCTGATCTTTTGTTCGTTTCACCCGCCCCCCCCCCCACGCACACGCACAAAAGAGCAGGAAAAAAAGGTTTAAAATGGGGTCAGAGTACACGTGAGCATGTGACGTGTCGCTGGGGCGGAAACGCAGGGGTGGTTTACAAACTGTGTGTCCGAGGGGACGAATGAAGTTGTTCGTACGTGACCTAGTTGTGCTGCTGCTGCCGGTGCTGCTGCTGTCGGTTCATTCACGTTTCCCCCTGTGCTTCTCCTCCTCCTTCTCCCCCCCCTCCTCCTCCTCCATGGTAGGTGGCGGCCAGAGCCGGGGTTTACGACATCCTCAACCAGCTGTGTTTCTCCGAGTTCGACAACCCCAGGGACGGGCCACTGGGCCGCCTGCGCTGCCGCTGGCAACTGCAGAGTGTCCAATCACTTCCTTTCCGCGGGGAGTTCATCTGAGCGGCAGTCACTGTGAACTCGCCCAAATCATACTGTGCTTTTTCTTTCAAAGGAAGCAGAAAAAAAAAATGACAAAAACATTTTAACTGTCTTTCTTTTTTTTTCTATATTTACTCCTGTATTGTATATATTTTTAGGATTCTTTTGATCGGCGGAGATAGTTTGTTTTGGTTTTTCACCATGATAATCTGTTTGTCTTACAATGCAAGCTGTATTTTTGAAGTCTTAGCGAAAGGATTTCACTACTGTAAGTTGATACGTTGCTCTTTTTTAACGCATCATTTTAATGTACTAATATTTATAAAAAAAATACTTTTTTGGAAAGAAATGTTGAAAACCGCAACCTAAAATGAAGTATGGGGTAGTTTTCTTGACTAATCTTTTTATATTCTCGAAGATGAGGTTCTGATGGCATCTAGAAACTGTTTAGTTTTAATGAGAATGCTGTACTTATACCTGTCTGCAGTGGGTTTTATGTCTACCCAACAACATTTATCTCCCTAGAATCATTAACTAGTTTTATCTTCTTTAAATCATGTTCGTTCCTTGAAAATACGGTGGCCCTGAAGGGCCACGAGGTCTACACACACAACACAACAGCAAAGCAAACCCGTTAGACGATACGAAGTTGGAAAACACAACTGCCAACTATCAATCGGAAAACAAAACGTAAAATGACGGGCATCTAGTCTAACTCCAACATGGGACTCCTTCTCCTTCAAAGAGTGCTCTCAGGGTTTGAAGAGACAATATAATCTCATGATGGTTTGAGGGCATATCTAGGCTAACATCGAAGTCCTCCTATCTTGATCTGCGCTGCCAAAGCTCTTAGGCGAAAGTTGCTGCGGTTGGGCAGAGACAGCAACCAATCAGCGTTGAGGAAACTAGATACTTGCTACTTACCCGTTCTGTTTTATTTTCTGATTTGCTGTTCCACTTGGAGGGGTTTATTTCTGTTGTGTGAGTTATGTTTTTGGGTTTGGTAAACCATTTCAGGGCCACTTGAGTAATGGCGTCCAACAATTGCAGAATATCGTGAATTTTATTCTTTCTTCTGAAGAATCTCCTGTCAAAATGAATGCTGTCAGCCTTACGTCTAATGTCTTACTTCCAATACATTGATCAGCGTGCATGTTCATAAAAAGGAGTTTATTCCAGGACAACTGACACGGGAGTTCTCCACTTTCTTTCCCCCTCATCACTTTTATTAAGGGGCTTCTTCACACTCGATGCATTGCCCTTAGCGTATTTCATTTCAGTAATCTTATGTACACCTAATTCTGTGATATTAAAAAAAAAAGCTGGGATTGGGTGCTTTAATTAACTTTAATTTAATGCTTCAGGGGAACCATGTGACTTGGCCGGCGGGGGCCATCTCTTGCGTGGTCGTGAGCGCGCGGTCGGGCTTTAATCATCGCCTGTCTTGGAGACTCCAGGACCCCTGCCAGAAACTGGTTAGAGCTGTTGTGACATCACCAGGGGAATCAAATGATGTGTCTTGAACTGTAAAATGTACGGTTGGAAACGGCCAAAACCTGCACACTCAGTGTAGCTCGGGATAAGGCATGCTCGCTATCAATTGGTGGACGGATAATTATCCCCTTGAAGAACCACAGTATTTATCATTAGCATTCATGGAATCGGACAAAGCCGTATGAGTCAACACCGGGGTCAACGGGTTCTGGCTGGGTTGCCAGCCTACCAGGGTTTGGCTGTTCTATTCCTAAGTCTAACACGACGAGCGCCAGGTTGTTTTACACGGTGTCCACTTACTCATGTCTTTTCCACTTGTGCCCTGTTCTTAATGTCATATTTTGGTTTGCTTGTTGCGCATTCCATGTCTGAAGTGTCTCTGCGGTGTCTTTTGCAGTATGTTTATCTTGCAGGTGTCCACCTGAATTGAGATGGAAACTCTGATACTCCGTTTGTAAGCAAACACTGTATTACTGCTCGGCTAGCGAGTCGAATTGTGTTGTGCAGCTTACAGAAATTGAATAGTATTTTTCACAACACACTCCATAAGGCTATTCTAAATCTTCCCTGATGCTATGATATAAGTTTAGACCGTGTCCCTAAACCAAACAGGTCCAAGATGTATGCCTTCCAGATAAAATGTTAGTAATGTAATCCTTCTCATTGTAGCCTTCTTTAGTAGTAGGTGTTATCCTTTATTTTGTTTTGATATATTGGTTTGCTTACTTTGTAATTTGGTAAATAAATCTTGCAAGAGATTCAACAGCTGCTCATGTCGATTGTTACCTTTTTGATTTCTTACCGACGACAACACGCGCCCGCGACTTTTTTAGTTCTTTGAATTACTGTTGTAGCAGAGGAGGAGGAAGGAGGGAGTGCTCTGTTCTGTATTGTTACGCGTTATCCAGTCCACTCTCCTTTTTAGATAACATGGAGCCAAATAATTACCTTGTCCCTCCTCTGCCTGCTTCCCTCGCCTCCCCTCCCTCCCCCCCCCCCCCCCCCCCTTATCCATCATCTCTTTTCCCCCGTTATGCACTGCTGGGCATCCAATCATAATCGCTCCACCGCGGCTTCTTTACCTTGTGCCAATGCCAAGGCTCCGGAGAGAGCAAGAGCGGCTTTAAGAGCAGCGAACAATGTCCGATCTGTGGAGGGGGACAGCGGGCCGGCTCTTATGGAGGCCTGAAATCAGAACATGCTCAATATAAAGTAATAAAGAGCTTACGCAGATCAAAAGACACGACCTGTAATTGACTTTTTGATGTGGATATGTGAAATGTTAAAAAGAGGATTAGGACTTTTTTTGGGGGGGGGGGATTTTCACTTGAGTTTTTTTTGTTTTTTTTGGGGGGGTGGGGGGGGTGTATAATGGGAGAATATGAAGGAGAACCCACCTCCTCCGCTAAAAAAAAGGAGGTGGGGGGTAAAACCCGTTGAGCACTTCAGTGAATCTCTCCCTTGGCTTGGCTTCTCTGCTTTGAAAGGTTGATATCCTAGACCGCTTCCCGTCTTGTAAGTGCATAGCAGTCTTATCTCGCCGAGCGCGGAAATTGTCAGGATATTATCGCTCTGTGGTCTAGCCGGGATTATTGTAAGAGACACACACACACACACATACACACATAGTCATTGATATAAAAAAGGGATGAATGAAGCGCCGCAGATTAAAATGGAGTAATATGGTCGTCTTGTCAAAAGTTACTTACAGTGCATTCGTTCTGTTATTCATGTGTATCCGGTTTCATGGAATAAGTAGGTCTGTTCTGCAAAGTGTATGCAGTGTTTGGCTGTATTTCAAAAATGCCCAATAACAAAAAATACATAAAATGTGTGTGTGTGTGTGTGTGTGGGTGGGGTGAAAGACCTCCAAAAAAAAAGTGTCTTTGTACATTATTCATATCCTCATTCTTACAGGGATCCACAGAGACGACCGCAGAGAAGGAAAAAAGAAAATGATAAAATGGTGTAACGTAGAAGTGAAGGGAAGTCATTTAGCCGCGATACGCAGCCAGCTTGACTCCGGGGTCAAGATAATCCTAGAACATAAAAAAGCCACGGTTGGATGCTATGGCGGTCTCTCTGGCTCCTTTGAAATGCTCTCCAGACTCATTGAGATAGTTTCCAACGTGTAACCCAAGCTCTCTGGTTCTGCAGGATCCCTAGATTACTCAAGACAAAGAGACGTATTGAGAGGTGGGCAGCGAAGAGGCTATGTAATGAACTTCATGTGAAAGGCTTTCCTCCAGAGATGAGAGAGTGCTCGTCGGGGCGGAGGGGGGGGGGGGAAGGAGGAAGAACGAGGAGGATGGGTGGCAGGCAGAGGGGAACCACATCCTCTTCTTTCACAATAATCTCCTCACAAGCCCCTTTGATTTCACCCTTGTGTGTGTGTATGTGTGTGTGTGTGTGTAGACACGGAGGCCTTACAAGCTACACATCTGAGACATGGAGGGACATGGTTCTGCCAACCCCCCCCCCACCTCATCCTCTGTCTCTGGTATCGGACCAATAATAATTAGGTGGGTGCAGTAGGCCTAGCTTCTGTAATGGAAGTCGCAGATCCCGCTTTGATCAGCGGACCGTCCGGCCGGCACGTTTTTTTTGTGACCGACGATCTCGCTTCGTGCGTGTTTCGCTTTCTCGGCCCTCACAAGCCGCCCCAACGCCATGATGGGAAGTTAACAGGAATGGATTACAAGGACCGATGTACGAAAAAACGCCTTAAATCGCTCCCTGTATTTGTCTTGAGCTTTTTTTCCATTCAATAGACCGGGCCCTGTGCTTTGTATGACACACATCTCAATGGGTGGCTCCACAGGCCAATTTGGTGTTGAGGGTTTGAGGCGCGTACACACAACCCCGTCCCGCCACGGGGGCCACACACAGAGCTGTACGAAAAAAAAGCTTTTGATTTCAATTTGTGTAATAATAAGCGCAGCGCTTGGAAACCCTGCGTAGAAACTGCTCGTTCTGCTCTGGCGGTTCTAAACTGTGATCAAGCCCGTCCGAGTTAATAGCGTTAAACGAAAAAGACAACATGGATTTCGTCGGGGCCCCGGGAGGCCCCACGGCTGCAATTCGGTCATCCCGTCGAAACCTTCGTCGTTCATTTTCACTTTCCCCCCCCCCCCCCCCCCCCCCCCCCAAAAAAAAGCCCCCCGTTCCACCCACACGTCCAGAAGGAGGCCAGGGGTGGCGGTGGTGGTATAGCCAGAGCCGTTTCTAGCTGTTTGGGAGCCCTGTGCGAGATACAATTTTGGGGCCCCTATTTTGTCACGGCCGGCGCGCGCGGTCATAACCCACCCCCGACCTAGGGCCGACGGGGGGGGGCGCGTAGGGCGACGGGGGGGGGGGGGGGGGGGGGGGGGGGTATGCGCGCGGTCAGGGGCGGACTGGGAACAAAAATCGGCCCGGGCAATTTTGTCCTGGACTGGCCTTGGGGTTGCGCGATTGTTGACAGGGGGGGGGGCTGCGCGATTGTTGACGGGGGGGGGTCTGGACCGGCCCAAATGCGCATCGGCCCACCGGGAATTTGCCCGGTATGCCCAATGGCCAGTCCGTCCCTGCGCGCGGTCATAACCCACCCCGGACCTAGGGCCGACGGGGGGGTTGAGGGGGGGGTTGGGGGCCCCTGGTGGCGGCGGGGCCCTATGCAGCCGCATAGTCCGCATATAGCTAGAAACGGCCCGGGCCGTATTAGCAAACAACAAACCCCTGCTCCAAGCTTTGTCCCTCGCTGGCACGGCGGCCCTCCTCTTACCTCAGCGCCCCACTCGCTCCGCTCGCAGCTGCTTCGCATCTCCGAGTCGCCGAGATGAAGAGTAGCATATTTTCCCATCAAGTGCGGCCACGGGGGCTACACCACATTACATCCACAGCGCAGCACTTCTGCGGGCTCGCTGCCCTGCCGTCTCCTTTGTTACATATTGGAAAATACGCACGCTTATATTTTTTCTAGCCAGTCACACACACACACACACACACACCAGTCATCGCATTGCGCGCGCGCGCGACCGGACCGGTTCGCCTCGAGGCGACCCGTTCGCCTCGAGGTGCGTCGCTTAGCGTTATTGTTGTCGGTAGCGGGTGTGTGTGTGTGTGTGTGTGTGTGTGTTGAGTTTTCGTAAATGACTGTATATACACACACACACACACACACACACACACTATGTGGAGCCATGTGTAGGAACAGATTGAGATGACGGCGCTCGCGCTGCATGCATGGAAAGATGGCCGCCCTGCCCTGTGTTCAGTACCGCAGACGGATTAGAGTCAATTCATCTCTCTAAGCCTGGGAAAAGTATACTAAATAGTGGAATGTCAGCTTGGCTCTTGAATATATATATATATATATATATATATATATATATATATATATATATATATATATATATATATATATATATATATATATTTCCTAAACAGCTCTGTGGGTTCCACATAAAAAACAAGAGCGTATGTCTTCTCTCACAGGGCTTGCTTTAATGGTTCCCCTCTCTTCATGCTGTGGTGTGTTTCCATAGCTTACTTAATGCAGACCTTCAGATCACAATCAACTCCCCCTAACTCCCCCCCCCCCCCTCCCTCCCTCCCCCCCTTGGGGGATTGATGCAGCAAACCCACACCTGCTGTACATCGGTGAACCTCCGAGGGCTGGGAGATAATTATCCACTGACAGACAGACAGAGGGGTATACAAGGTGCTGCGTGATGGTAGGGAGGCTTGTCTGAGATGTCAGACGCTCTAGGAGCGGGTGGGGGTGTGGGTGTGGGGGGTTGGGGGTGTGGGTGGGTGGGTGGGGGGGGGGGGGGGTGTGGGATGACTGTTAAGAGAAATGTGGCGAGACAAGAATGTCCAGCCTAGACACCTTTTTCTCCTTAAGTGCTTGGCTTCATAAGACCACCCCTGACCCCCCCCCCCACACACACACACACACACACACACATACACACACACACGCAGACACACACGCAGACATACACACATCCCACCCCACCCCACCAGATTCCAGAGTTAGTTGTAGCTCTGTAGTCTTCAGAATGGCGTGGTCATGTCTCCGTCTCTGTGGTCTGGGACTCCAGCAGGGGGGGGGGGGGGAGGAGGAGGAGGAGGAGGAAGAGGAGGGGAGGGGGGGGGGGGGGGGGGGTTAAGCCTCGGCCAGAGTCTCATGGTCTGCCTGAGCAGTCATCCAGAAGTCTTAAACAGGCTGTCATTCCACTGGTGAAATCTAGTGTGTAGCTTTCACACCTTCAATCCTTTAATGACTTGTTTGGTGTTTGGGGTTTTTTGGTACCATGTAATGGAACATGGTGTACACACACACACACACACACACACACACACACACACACACACACACACACACACACACACACACACACACATATATATATATATATACACACACACACACACACACACACACACACACACACATACACACACACATATACAAACACACACACATATACACACACACACACACACACACACACACACACACATATACAAACACACACACACACACACACACATATACACACACACATATACACACACACACACACACACACACATATACAAACACACACACGCATACACACACACACACACACACACACACACACACACACACACACACACACACAGAAGATCTGTATGGATTCCTTCATTGTTTTACAGTACATATCTCTGGCAGCCGTCCGGTTCAAAGCAGAGAGCTCCATAATGCCACGTTTGTACTTTGTTTCTTTATTATTACGGTCATTAGACTTTGGTCAATTGCCATCCAACTATGGCAATAACCTTTACCTCTAGTGCCAACGTATGCCGACTAAGTGTACGCATAGACGTGCGTAAAATAGTTAAAATACTTGAAACGGTGCCAAGAGAAAATATATTCACAGAATAGAATGGAAAATATCAGGGAGAAAAAAATGAAAAAAATGTTTTCTCTGTATTCGAATATGAATACGAATACGCGAGACAAAATCCCACGTAGGCTACGTTATGCCACTGGGGGGGGAAGAAAAAAGCGCTGACTTTTAAAAAAAAGTATATAGTGAGTGAAGATAAAAGTTGAAGTGTCTCTCTGGAGGCTGGAGCGCGTCCAGCGGTGCGTAATGGCGCACGACTGCCGCTGCAGCAGATGTTGCACCGCGGGGACGGCGCTTCTCCATTTCAACCTCTGCATTGAAGAAAAAAAAAGAGAAAAAAGAAAAAAAGTTTTCACAAGAAAGAAAGAAAAGAAAGAAAGCAAAAAAATAAAACGTTTTCTTTTCTTTTTTTTACTAAGCTTGCTCCAAACCAAAAAAAAAAAAGTAAACCCATGAAAACCGGCGATCTTAACTTTCCAAACTCTGCGATCAATCGGAGAGTTTGTCGTCATAGCATCAGCACCACCCCCCCTCACCCCTCACACACACACCCACCCACACCCACACCAGTTCCTAAATGGACCGGACTGTCTTGGCGTATGTAGTTCAGGACAGGCCGGGGAGGAAAAGACTGGGGGACCATTTGTGAGTAACAAACCCCGTCCGAAATCCCTTTTTTTCTCTCCTCCTCCGGCATTTTTTTTTTTGGAGGGGGGGGAAGCAATGCTCATAATAATGCTCCAAGTGGCCAACTTTTTCCTCATACATTGAGTGGGGTTTAGGACGCGGGGATCTGCAGGAAAGTTGAGCTGCAGGAGCAGCAGTTGCAGCAGCAGAGGAGGAGGAGGAAACTTCAGCAAACCGAGCGGTGGCGGCTCCTATCCTGCATCTCTCTCTCTCTCTCTCTCTGCCTCCTCTCTCCTCTCGCTATGGACTATATGTATTTATTCATGTCTTTCTCATTCGCCGTGTTGTCCTTGGACCACGTACGCGCCGCACAATCGCACGGTAAGTTATACTCCCCCCCCCCCACACACACACACAGTTTTACGTTTTGTACACCCCGGATTGCATGCACACACACACACACACACACACACACACACACACACACACACACACACACACACACACACACACACACACACACACACACACATGACTAACAACGGGGACTTACTTTCAATACTGTATCACACTGTACGGCTATGGGCTGAGCATAAGACACCTCCAGGTTTGCAAGGGTATAACACACACGCACACACGCGCGCGCGCGCACACACACACACATGACTAACAACTGGGACTTACTTTCAATACTGTATCACACTGTATCACACTGTATGGCTATGGGCTGAGCATAAGATACCTCCAGGTTTGCAAGGGTATAAGCAGACACACACACACACACACACTTTGTAAGAGTTGCTTTGTGTGTGCGTTGTGTCCCCAAGTCTCCAGTTGCGTGCGTGCGTGCGTGCGTGCGTGCGCGTGCGTAAAAGTGGGACCAGACAGTCAATATGCGCTTTTGAAATCACCGCAAGCCCTATAATAAAAACAGCTGGACGCGTCCCTAATCGCGCCATGCATGCATGCATGCCGGTCCAGCTGTGTTGACCCCCCCCCCCCCCCCCCCCCCCCACCCCCTGTAAGTTAAGTGTCCATGCAGCAGCAGCAGCAGCAGCAGCAGTAGCGGTGTGCTTCATGGTGAAACCTTGACCACACTTGTCTCGTCCGACTAGACAAGCTGTCCGGGAAGCTCAGTGAGTACGGCCTCATCGTGCCGTTCAGCACAGACGCCCTGGGCCGCTACGTCTCCCACGTGGTGTCCGCCTCCAGTGGCGCCGATGGCGGCGGCGGCGGAGGCGGAGACGCAGCCCCTGGCACCGGGGGGAAGAGGGTGGCCCGCAGCGCCCCCGGGACGCCCCCCTCCTCCTCATCCTCATCCTCCTCATCGCCATCCCCATCCTCCTCGTCCTCTTCGACCTTCGCGGGCCACCGGTTGTTCTTCAACGTCACCGTGTTTGGGAAGGAGCTGCACCTCCGCCTGCGGGCCAACCGGCGCCTGGTGGCCCCCGGCGCCTTCGTGGAGTGGCAGGAGGACTTTGAGCGGCGGGCCAAGGAGCGGATGCACGGCGACTGCGTGTTCACCGGCGACGTGACGGACATGCCCGAAGCCTCGGTGGCCATCAGCAACTGCGATGGGCTGGTAAGCGAGTGAGCAAGGTGCCCACCCCCCAACACACACACACACACACACACACACACACACTTCTTGATCCAATGAATGAGCAGAGGGCCAACAAGGGACACCTTTCCTGGTCTCTTGTTTTGGACGTGTCAGCAGCAATGTGGGATTGTGTGCGTGTGAGGCGGCAGGCCTGGTGCGTATTCAG
Organism: Merluccius polli; assembly: GCA_030340625.1. Lineage (NCBI taxonomy): Eukaryota > Metazoa > Chordata > Actinopteri > Gadiformes > Merlucciidae > Merluccius > Merluccius polli. The sequence continues at coordinate 124,674 of JAOPHQ010004594.1, read as the reverse complement.
TCAGCAAGTCACACACAGGCAGCCACGGCGCGCGCTTTTGCTTTCCTTCGCTTTTTTCTGAGCACCGCTTATGTAAAGAAAGCGGCGGTGTCCACCGGCTGACACACGACCGCCCTCCATTTGAAGTCCGAGACGTTGGTGTGTCCACAGGTACGGGCCCCCGGCATCACAGGGGTTTCCCTCGTGTTGTTAGTAAAGACACATAAACCGCAACTCAAAGAGTGAAACTTGAGCGTACGTTACCACACGCTCACACAAACAGAGGACATGGTGCTATACCTCAACGACAACCACAACAGGTGCCCCCCCCCCCATTCATTATCTGTTATTTGTGCACACAGAAGTTAAAGCCTAATCGCCGGTTTGGTAGGAATTAAGTGGCGGTAAGGTGAGCGGCTGAAAGCTCGGTTGTGTCGCCGGGAGAACATGCACACGGAAAATGAAAATGTGGCGGCCCATGTGACATCGGAGTGGCACGGCCTATGATTAGACTTAAGCTCCGGCCTCTCGCCGTCTGCGGGCCCGCGTGCCATCGACTCCCTGACCAGCTCTGACAGGGAGAACATGCGTGGAATGGCAGTGAAAGCCGTGCCCTCTTGACCTGTGACCTCTTGACCTTGACCCCCCCCCCCCCACACGCGATGAAGTGCACCACGTCTAATTTACTACGTACACTTGCTGCTACCGGTTACATCAAACGACTAAAATAAGACTAGACTTATCACACTGGAACACACTTGAAGACTTTTACAATCCTAACTGAAACAATGACTGGAAAGCACACATCTGATGACGTAGATTCCCGTCATGGACCAAGCACAGCGGTTACGACCGCTGTCGTTAAACCGGCCCAAAATACAGGATCGTGTTCGGATCGGTCCCGAATTGGGGGCGGCTCCGACTGGCCGTGGGCTCGATCGGGAGGCGACAGATTTGAATCCTGAACCCCCCCGCACGCTACAAGACAACGTGTGCTGCTGACTATCCAGAGTGACCTGCCCTACTTTGCACAGACTAGTGCCGACTCTGAAAAATGTTCAATATCAGCCGTCAAGGGAAAGCCAGGGTTTAAATCGGACTATAAATCTTCCAGTGTGTTCCCGGGTTGAGGTTTTAGCCATTAATGCATTGTATGTCCGTGCGATCTTGTACAGTATGTACTTGTTTATATCACACACACGCACACACACACACAGACACACGCGTGTATATAAAGCAGTTCAGTACTTTGTTTGTACTCCACAGATGGCCTCAAAGTATGGAAGCCAGCAAAAGCTCGACCATGCCCGTAACCGGCTAGCACCACTAGCAACGCAGCAGTCATCCCTGCGCCCTAAACACGCCGCACATTCGCACGCCGAGCCGAGAACCGACGAGCGCCGACACATCGTTACACCGCCAACTTCCTCTGCGCGCATCGACTCAAATCGAGCGGCAACACAATCACCGTCCGTTTGTTCCATGCCCTCATTTCAGGCCCCTGCCGAACCGCACACCAACAGCGATATCGACGGGAAGCGCGGCGGATCAATAGACACCAAGGTTCAGTGCCCGGTGCTCAGTGAATCTGTTCCTGACGTGTCAACCTGATGTATTTATTTCTGTATTTTTGTGGGGGGGGGGGGGGTTTCTAGACGTGTCAAATCAAACGCTCCATGTGTTTCGCCGATAAGGTCAGGTATGCGTTGCGGCGACGGGTCCCACGTCAATAAGGAAACAGATACAAAATAGCGAGACATCCGTATCTGCAGAGGGACCTCCATCTCTGCACCCCCCCGCACCCCCCCACTAGAGGCATGCAGTCTAGCATGGTAGTACAAAGCGTATCACCGCCGCCGCCTTCAGGGCCCCTAGGAACTTGTGTTGTAGCCTGTCAGATGATGTCAGACCTGGGGAGGGGGGGGGGGGGGGGGGGGGCGTTTGACAGGGCAGTCGGAAATAGGGGATGGGGGGGGGGGGGGGGGGTTGGGTTGCGGGGGTTAGTCTCTCGCTCTCTGTCTCGCTCTCTCTTTCAAGGACATAGACAGACAGATACTCACATGGGACGGGTGTGGGGGTGAGGTCGGTGTGGGGTGATAGGGGGGGGGGGGGGGGGGGGGAGGGCGGTATGTTTTTTTGTTGAGCCCGAGCCAACGTCAACATAGACATGTCTATGCTCGCAGTAGGAGGATTTTTTTTTTTTTATGAGAGCATTCGAAGTGGGGGGGCGGGGGGAGGGGGGGGGGCAGCGCCACCGGCAGAGCAAATAATGAAGTGTGATGGGGGTTGCGGTGCATGTGTGTGTGTGTGTGTGTGTGTGTGCGCAAGGCCACGGAGAAGAGCCTGTCTGATGAAGGAGCACTAGGAATCAGAGAAGACGAAGATACAACAAAAATACTGCAATTTTGAAAATGCACTGAAATGTGATTATTTGGATCTCAGGACACGTGGCCCTTTGAGAAATCATACCCACTAGGGCCTTACGTATCACAAGCAACACCAGTCGACCCGATTGGTGTTTATATTTCACATCAGCCCCAGACGCTGATTGCGTGAACTTAAGGTTCTGCGCCTATAGCGAGACTCGGCTGCATGCTCATATCAAGTACATCATATCAAATAAATAAGCTTGTTTTGAAAATAATAAACCTGAAGGCCGGCCGCAAAGCGGAGCTCGCTCGCCGCCATAGGCTGCTCGCAAGTCCATAATTACAAGCATAATTGTGGAGAAATTGTGAAGAAATGAGCTCGCTGTGAGGGAAAACTTTACCAACATCAACATTTTTCCGGTATTGCATTGTGTTGAGGAGGATAGTTGCATGGTTGCCAAAGGGACAGCTATAGCAGACGATACACTGACTATACTCATGTATTGGTAATTAGTGCAGAGAGACAGAGAGACGGGTGATTGAATTTCGTGGGTGATGGAAACACGAGTGCCCGGGATCACTTCCCGCTTGGGAAGGAAGCTATTTCTGTGTCCCATCCCATTAAACGGGGAGGAAACCGCCTAGCAACAGCAGCTGACGGGTTATTAGGGAGAACTATTTGTGTACCTCATTGAGGTTTCGATTGTTTGTCACGCTTGTTTTTTTTTAGACGCAAAAGAAATGCGATTCGTTCAGCTCCGGTAACTGCGTACTGAAGTTTTATTTTTATTTTTTTTTTAGATTGGGGGCCCCGGGGATTATAAAATGTCTCCTGCAAATGGAGTCAGACAAAAGCCCCCCCCCCCCCAAAGCCTCTATCTGAATAGATGGAGAGATTGTAATCTGTTTTGAAGGAGCAATGCGTCGGCCTCACCTTCTGTTTCCCTTTCGTTGACGTGTGTCAGACAAAATGGAATTACGGGGATTAGGCTATTAAAAAGGAAAAAACAAAGAAAGGGTCTAATCCTTATTATGATCCCGGGTACTATGTGTGGCCTTTCTGGCGTGGCACGGTGAGAGGTGAAAGCTGTTGAAAAGGAATCAAGTAGTAAACCTCACCCCCTTGCGTCGCGCGCGCTAACCCCCCCCCCCCCCCCCCCCCCCCCCGCCGACTCAGCTGCCTTATCAGTATCCCCCGCATTCATCCGTTGATCTCCGAGTCGTGACGGCGGTCGATCGCGAATCCGCGACCTCTCTTGCATCCCACCGCCATTAGGTCCGTCGGTCTGTAGGTCTGTGCTGCTGCGACGCGCACGACACACTGTATAGTAGATGAAGAAGAGACGTCGATGAACTACGAAAGGCGTTGTTATCGGAGAAACCGTCTGCGTTGGTTCTGCGGCGAAGATCGATCCACCGCCACGGCTTCAGCATCTTTAAGCTACGGGAGCAGCTGAAAAAGGGACCGATTTTATGTTGACCATTGACATAAGCTGTGAGAGCACAGTGGCTATTTCTATCTACATTTTTTGAATAAATGTGTGCGATGTGTGATGTAATATCAATGTAATATCAATAATAGCGTTTCTATATAAAGGCGGCTTGGGGCAGAGCGACTCGGCGAGGTCTGAGAAAATTAGCATTCATTCTCCTTTCCTCAGTGATTCACCGAAGAGCCCGGCGCTAAGATTATACGTTTTGAAAAAAGACGAGAAAAAAAAAACTGCCACAAATTGCAGGTTAAGCTGCAAGAATGACAGTGAGGACAGCGATGTCTCTGCATTACGTAGCTCAGGCAAAACACCAGGTCGCGGCTGTGTCTTCCTTTTTTTAGATATTGTTTGTTTACTGTCCATTTTTAAAAAAACGATCGGGGCGTAATATCTCATCTCAGTCATGTTACTTAACATAGGTGGGCGTCCGAGACCACCAATTTTGACCGAACCACATAATTTGTGCCAGCCAACGCCACAGTGTCTACTGCACCATCTGCTGTGTCTTTGTTTTCCTGTCACTCTCTCTGCTGTGTCTCCACAGCGAAAAGGGAGATGTCTCTGTTGATGAAAGAAGAGAGGACCGATAAAACAGAACAAAAACATAACGTTGTGGTCATGGCAAGCTTGGCTTTAGAGAATTAGCTGTGTGATTGGTCATTTTCTCACCGGGAATTTAAAACATTGAGCGCTGCGAGTCACTCTGCAAATGCGGCTAATTCAAGTGGTGGCTGTGTAGACAAGCCTGGACCTTGGAGTCGATTCAGTCTCGTCAGGGGAGGAGGAATATGTCTCAAGCTGAACAGCATACACCATTCTTTTCTTTCTTGATGATAGAGAGAGACAGTTGTTTTTGGACCAAGTTTGGTTGCAGGGAACTCATGATTTGAGGTAGCCCGGGTACAGAAGTACACATGGGATGTGAAAGTCAAGCCATGCCTTGCTGAGGGAGATTGCTGATAAGTACAGAAAAGGAGGAGTGGGCCTAGGCATCGACCTTGTGGGACACCCTTGCCAACCAGTAAATAATCAGACTGACCGCCTTAAGAAGCTAGCATCTGTTATATGCTATTTGTGTCTAAACTACACCAATAACAAAAACTTGACCATAAGGAGGTAATGGAGGTAATTATGTATTCTTCTGTGTATGGATGTGTGTCCTGTATTGATTTTGTGGGAAATTGTGGAAAGTGTACACGGCACTTACTAGAAATGGTATTTCAGTCAAGCAGAGTATAATGTGATTGACGTCATGTCCACTGATTTTACTGTTGCAATTTAAGCTATTTTTGAGCTTGGACATTATGGTCCACTCTGCCATCTCGTCAAACCATTAAAATGTTGTTCTGCATGCATACCACGGCAAATCAAGGCTTTGTATTCCATTTTATTGTCACTATTTATGCTACAGCAAAATCCAGTTTGCAGTTTACAGCATATTGTAAACAACCATAGAATGATGAAATCATTGTGTGATAAAAAATGCTTTCACATAGATATATTTTTTCATATTTCTATGAATTTGAATTAGAATTGGTAGAGAGCTATAATCCATATTGTTGTATTTGATTCGCAGATAAGTCGAGTAATTATTTCCGCTGCTACTACCTAAAGTGCTGAAAGGGCATATATGATTAGTTCCAGCCATACACAATTTGCTAATGACCACATATATATTCTCTCTATTCTATTTATCTCATCATCACACATTTCAAAGAGGTCTGAGAGTGTAGATGTTTTGACCATCAGCCCTCTGTCTCTGTCTCTCTCTCTCTATCTCTCTCTCTCTCTCTCTCTCTCTCTGTCTCTGTCTCTCTTTCTCTCGCTATCTCTCACTCATCCCTTCCCTCCCTTTAATTACACGCTGTGCCAGCGCCACCCGGATCCGCATTGCATCATCGCTGTGCTCCACAGCTGATTTTTCCTCTTTGACTTGGCTGGTCTTGTTGAGGAAAACCCAACATTTTATAGGGCAGGAAACACAGTGTTGCAATGGCCAGAATTACAAGCCCTGCTATTGTAAGCATCCTCTGGCACCACAGTGCTAATATGCATAAAATACATTTGTTATGCCTTTATGGACAGGGAAGAAGAAAGACATGAAAAGGGGTTGAAAGAGAGCGTGGAATAACATGTAGCATTGAACCGCAGGTGGGAATCGAACCCGGGTCAATGCAAGGTGGATTATATGCCATGGTTAACCTACTTGGCACACTGGAGAGTTGAGCCATTGAACCACATAAAATACATATTTTCTTAAATACACTACATGTCCAGGTTACACTTAACGTGCACTTCGGCGTTACAATATGCATGTGCATAGAGAGACGAACGGTCCAGGAGTAGTGATAGCTATGGGCTTGCCTGGAAAAGAATAACCTAGGAATGGCCCGGTGTTGTGTGTGTACTGGGTGTGTGTGGCGTGCATTGGAAATGTACCATGCCGTTGAATCCCACAAACGATGTCTACCTGCGTCATTCCCCCCTCACTCACAGCCCCTTCTTCATACAAAATCTCCCAATTGATTAAGGCACACTGTAATTACAGGCCCATGCACAATAATGACCTTTCAAGAAAATATGGGGGGAAAAGAGGGTTTGGTGGACTGATTCAGATGCCTCTCTCACTCTCTCTGTCTCTCTCTCTTTCACTCTCTCTCTCACTCACTCTCTCTTTCTGTCTCTCTCTTTTTCTCTCTCGCTCTCTGTCTGTTTGTCTGTCTCTCTCTCTCTCTCTGTCTCTGTCTCTGTCTCTGTCTCTGTCTCTCTCTCTCTCTCTCTCTCTCTCTCTCTCTCTCTCTCTCTCTCTCTCTCTGTCTCTGTCTGTCTCGTTCTCTGTCTCTCTCTCTTTTTTTTCCAGGCAGGTCTGATCCGGACCGATAACGGGGAGTTTTTCATTGAGCCCTTAGAGAAAGGCCAGCAGAACGTGGAAATGAAGGGGCGTGTCCACGTGGTCTACCGCAGGTCTGCCATCAAGCGGGAGCCGGGCCAGAAAAAGGAGGACCTTCACAATGAAGGTAAGGCAGCCGGACGTCAGTGGAAAAAACACAGGGGGATGCGTGTGCATGTGTGTGTTATTGTGTGGATATCAGATACCTCAATGAGACAAGGAAGCTGTTAAATCAACCGCCAGCGCGGTTGTAATGAGAACACACAGATAAGAGGTGGTGACGTATGGAACTGGTATTCCTGCCGCAAATCCTCCTGGAATCGCATACATGCATACATGCATACATGATGATATATATATATATAGCTTAACCTTTAATAGTGGTTTAAAAAGATATATAAAGTCTGTATCCCCAGGCGAGTTCCTGTTGACCTTGTTCTCCGCCGCAAAATGTGATATAGTTTGAATTTTGAAGCAGTCAGGTAAGCTGTGAAATATGAGAGGGAAGGAGAAAAGAAGAGGTAATTGTATTTTAAGCCACCAGATATTACAATGGTATGGACTTTCTGTTTGAACATATTTTAGAGAGGCATGTTGTGATATGAAATCGATAGTGTCAAATTCCACGATTTGGCATCATTTTTACTTCCAGCTCTGTGTTGCACTGCATTAATCATAGCCATGGTTTTGAGCAACAACAATCCCTCTTGTTATTACTGTAGCCAAATGCATACCTCAGCTCAGCAATCATTTGACTTGCAAGGCAGTGTAAACATACTTATTCGTCAGGGAAGAAGTATGAATGTGCATTTCTACAGCTGAACAATTATTTGGCATTCGTCGGCCCCGCGAGGGCTTCACTCACAGACGAAAAAATTTCGCCTAAAAAATTATAAACGACTGACAATTCTGATATGTCTCCATAATTGGCATTGATGTAGTGTTTCTCTTCAACAATCGACATTTCTTAAGTTGTAACCGATGTTATCACTCGGCTACCATATGCTGTATTATGGCTAACACCGCCCCATCGCAATCCAAGGCTCGACGTAATGCCATCCTCTTTCTCATTAAAGTCCCTTGGATCCACAATCCTAATAAAATGTGATCGTTCATAGCCCAGAACCATACATACTCACGTTCTTACCACTGTTTGAATGAGGTAATATTTGCACGGAAATACAGTACGCTACATTAGTACATTGTCAGGAATGTTTGTCGATGGAATTTGAGTGAGTGATTTGTCTGATTTTATATCAATATCCTTCGCATGCATCCAAGACCAGAAACCAGTGGTCGTCGTGTGCCATGGTTTTGAACAGTTTTCACATTTCCAGCAAATGTATTGTGTTATTCACAGTCAGCAGTCCACCATCCACCACCACCACTTGATCACGCATTCGACCACGCTATTGTACAAAATGAACGTGCTGAAAGAAAATCTATTTCATCAGCACAAAAGTAATCGCTTCAAGCATTTACGTGGTTATTATCCACTTATATTCTGCTATTGAATGGATTATTAAAAGTTGTTCAACCCCGTTCATACCAAACAATCAATTTTAAATGAGGTCTCTTCTTCCTCCTGATTCATGTGTTATTCTTAATATGAATAGCATATTATTGTGAAATTAAAAATAGATAGAATCTCTATATTGCAACCCTGGCACATAATTAGCTGCCTTATAGCGATAACTTTATGTCTTGATTGAAATGCATTTTGACTCTGTGCAGTGAATGTAAGATACCATATGTTGCTACCGGCAAACTCAGGCCTTGCCTGAGGTTGTCAAGAGTGCTGCACATGTGATTACTATCAAGGTTCACTCACACAACCAGGCTGGTTGGAAACAACCTTTCGGGGACCTGGTGCTCAGTCTGAATGTGAACATGTTATGGGCAGCAGTGGAGGCAGAAGGGAACAGCCTCCTGACCGCGGGGCTCTGTAGACGGAGAGGAGGTTCATGGGGGCTAGAGAGCTGTGTTTTCATGGCTGGGCTTGGGGAAGCTCGTATCCACATCGAACGACGCCCGTCTGTCCGTACTGTACACTGAAGTAACACACTCAAACCCCATTCAGCTATGTTATGAATAATGATGGCAATAACCTTTAACTCCGTTGTCTCATTAAAGGTGCTGTAGGTAAGCTTCGAGAGTCGTAAACAGAGCGAGAGAGCAGAAAAGAGCGGAAGGGGAGAGAGATTTTGAAACTAAGCAACCAGAAAAATGTAATCTCCCTCTCCGCTCCCTCCCTCCCTATGGAGAAGTGTTGCATTTCACGCACCTGTGATGGACAAGCTTTATTACCTTTTTTTAAATGTACCCTTCTTCTATTGTTATTCTAGGAGGCACTGGTGCATTTATTCATAAGTTGAGCAATATCTCATATCTCTTATCTCATCGTATTCACAATCACAACGGTTACATCTGTGCACCGTTGTGTTTTTTTGATCAGTCCTCAGTGGCTGACTTTGGCGTCGCCGACCTCCCCGCGGCCCTGGCACCTGGTGCAGCACCGGCTGTCAGGAGACGGAGCGCAAGCGGCGGCACACCAAGAAGAACGACTACAACATCGAGGTGCTGCTGGCCGTCGACGACTCGGTGGTCCGCTTCCACGGCAAGGAGCATGTGCAGAACTACGTGCTGACGCTCATGAACATCGTACGTCCGCCGCGTTTATCCATATTCGTTTTAGCCTTTGGGCAGATGCTTTTTTTGAAAACAGTTTTTTGGCCCTTGAAGGTAAGGCAAGCCTCAGGTAAGCATCGTGCCTCCATTGGGGAGCGAACATGGTAACTTTCGACTGGGAGTGGAAACCAACCAACCACTAGATGGTCCTGACTTCCTGACCCCCCCCCCCCCCCCCCCCCCCCGTTCATGTTTATGTGATGGACCGGCTCGTTGCACAACCAACGTGACATCATTATCCCGTGTCACAATAAGAACAGCGAGAGGCGGTCGAACGTGTTCAGAAAGTTTCGGGGTCAATAAGACGCTGAAAGCGCGTTAGTATTCAGGTTAGTGTCTACATATGAGTCACCATCCATTCAGTACCGCTAGTGGCGGCTGCTGGGTATACCTCCGCGGGTTTTCGTTGCCCAGCGGCTCGTCATCATCTCTCTTGACGATGTGTGGACCTTGTCACAAATGCCCCTGCACCCTCTTGTCCTCCACGCCATGAGCTGTTGTGGAGATTACAGAAGAAAGAAAGGAAGAAAGAAAGAAAGGGGGGACTCATTCATTACGGGTTCGACCAGCTCCTACCACCATAATCTGCTTACTGGGGGGGGGTAGGGTTAGGGTTGGGGGGTGAGGCGGGCGGGGGGTGGGGGGGGGGGGGGGGGTTGCTGGTTTCACTCTGTAACAGCTACCATTTGGGTCCAGCATGGAGGTGTGATTAGCGCTGCGCGGCTAACGAGGAAGTGGAGCGTGAGAGCCGAAGGAGCGCTCGCACACTGGCACCAATAATAGCCGCCAAGCGCTAGCCAACCGAGGTTCCAATTGCAATGCGTAAAGAGAAAAAGACGCGCGTTCGAACTTCGAAGGAGTTAAACCAACGATGTGCTGTGAATGGGTTGAGCGAGAGTAGAAAGTGTTATTGGGTTTTAATGAGCTCAGTTGATTACGTTGATGAGCGGTGTCTAGCACTAAGGCCCTCTGGTGAGCTTTGCTGCTAATCCAGCGCACTGTTGGAAAGAGAGGGGGGGGGGGGGAGAGAGAGAGAGAGAGAGAAGAGAAAGGGAGAGAGAAGGGAGAGAGAGACAGAAAACAAAGTGGGAGGCGAGAGAGAGGATGTAGCGTGGTCAAGTGGAGTTACACTTCATAGCAAATTGTCTGGTAAAGTCATATACTTGACAAGATAACAATTCTAACCCCATCTGCAAGCCCTCCTCCAGTGTTTCGTCTTTCAAAGCAAACTTAAAAAAGAGTAAAGTCAGTTAAAAAAAGTTTTTTTTTGATCCAGAGGTCTGCCCCCCCCCCCCCCCCTCCATCCAAAGCATCACAATCACCAATCACCACCCCTCCACCGCCTCCCCAACCTCTACCTCCACCTCCTCCCCCAGAAGGCCTTCACAGGGGCTGCAGAGTGAGTGAGTAGTAGTACCACCTGAAGAAAGCCCCCCCCCCACCCCCACCCCCATCCCCACCCCCCCCCAAGTGGATTGATTACTGAACATCCTGTCTGCCGAGGGCCAAGCAAGGAGACTGCCTCGGTGCCCCGGCCGCACAATGGGCGTGTTGTTTGAGGGGCGACCGGGTTTTTTTTTTTTTTGGTCCGCGCGGCGATGTGACGCTGCACACTGGGCCAGCCAGGGATATCTTAACGCCTGGAGAACCACAGCTGCTAGTCTCGTTTGGGGTCATTACGGGCCCCGCTTTTTCCAAAACTCCCCCGTGCGTCCCTGGCTTTTTAATTATCTCCTGTGTTATAGTATGTGGGCTCGGTCCCTCGCTTAACCTCCACGGGGACATTTTGTCCGGCGAAAATCGTCGAGATGAACAAAGGGCATGATTGGAAAACCATGGGAACAGCTGATGACAACTTCAACCCCCCAAAATATGTTTTTAACTCAGTTAAAAATGTACTTTTTCTAAAAGTTTAAGTTTCCTTCAAAAGAAAACTTTCAGGGACGATTCAGGGGTCACCGAGTATTCATTTATTGGGCCATTCGTTTAGCTGAATAGGCTTTTGTGAATGGGATACTTTCTTACGATTCCTTGAAGGTTGCCTCCTACCTCTGAGGGAACGCGGTGCCTTGGCCGGGGTGGACTGCTTCTGCAGCACTAGAGCAGCTGCTGCCAGACATGGACATACTCAGCCTTCACAGACAATCACTTACAAGTCAAGAGCATCGCTGTGTTGCGTTGGTGTTGTCGGTTTTGCATATTGCGTGATTTCTTTGGGCTGCGGCTGTTTATCAAAGGCATGCCATAATTCAACCACCCCTGAGCGGAGCAAAGGTGCTGCACGCCTCCGCACGCTAGAGCATAATGACATGGATAGACAACGCGGCGGTGGCTTTTTCTAATGCCGACGTGAGGTTTTGCTTCGTGTCAACACAAGTGAATGGCGCGCGTCTGTCGCACACCGAACGTTAAATGGGCCGACTTGCCTGGAAGGGAAAGAGAAGGCAAAGGTTGGTGAAACATGTGTTTTCTCTCAATGACAGGTTTAGCGGTCACGTGGAGGAATGTGAGAGCGCTTTGTGAACCTCCTGCACCGTAATGTTTACCGTTTGAGATACAGCCCGTTTGGCATGTTGATAATCACCATCCATAACCGCACATGGGCCTGACTAGGTGACCCCTACGACCTATGGGCAGGTAAAAAAGGAAAGGAAAAACAAAAAAACACACATCATCATCTCACCCTTCTTTGCCTCTTGGACATTTCAGCAGTGGGTCCAACGGCATACCAGGGAGGGCTCTGAATGACATGTAGCGATAATTAAAAAGAGGATTGCAGGCAGAACGTTGTAGGACCCTCAAATGGAAATTTGCCTTGGGAGCCTCCGCTGGAATCTGCATTTCCCTTCTCCATCGAGAGTCCGTTATGATGAAGCCAACTGGCAGTCATCATGTTCTGGGGCCAGACGTCTCTTGTGCGTGATTGCATAATGCCGCCGGCTCCACTGGAGGGCTTCCAGTGTCTTAACAAGATACGGCACACTTCGTGCAGAGACACAGTCTCTCTCTAGTAGAGCCTGACAGAAAGAAAGAAAAAAAAAACCAACAACAACAACAACCTACTGGCCAAAGAGGCTTGGCCCCAGCATGCATTGCTCCAAACCAAGCTGTGTTAACAAACAGCTTCTGTTGAGCAGCTCTTTTGTGTTTTAATGTGGACGATTGTGTAATCTTCCACCCCCCCCCCCCCCCCCCGCCTCCCCATCTGTCTTGAAGGGAATAATTTAGCCTTAAACGCTATTGTATAGTTAGTAGACCGTTGTAGAGCAGTAATTGCATCAGTCTATTAAAGAGGTTACCATGGAAGGTTGTAAACCAGATACCAGCAGCAAATGTGGGCGGAAAATGTCTTCAAATTACATCGGAAAAGCCCCATCCTAAGGTTAATCATATTTGTCCCCGATGTCTGTATCGCATTAGCAACACAGTGCAATGTGACACACATATTTTACTTGGCTACGTAGTGCATATTACATTGCCACAGTGCCATAATAGTGAATCATGGCTGTATCCTCAAAGCCCCTGTCACAGGATGTGGAAGGGATCGGAAACCAAAAAAAATGTCAGCATTGGTCAATTGAAGACTGTTACATTTCAAGAAAGTGTCTGGCAAAGTACTCTCCAAAGGTCAGGTCTGTACATTAAGTGTGTTGTTTTTTTGGTGTCCCTATTATTTTCTTTCACAGTTTTATAGCAGTTGGGTTTTTGTCTGCTGAAATCAAATGTTTCAAATCAAATGTGTGCTTGTAAAGCATGGTAAAGCTGCCTACTTCCAAACCCTAAAACTGTTTCATTATTTAATAGGCTACAATAGACCAATAGGCTACATCTGGAAATGGACATGTTATAATATATGATGTGCAGCTAACATTCAGGCCAGGGGTTTACTTTTATTGTGTGTTTGTTTGTTTGTTTGATGATGTCATATCCTCTGGCTGTTCTCAGGTGGATGAAATCTACCATGACGAGTCTCTGGGAACCAACATCAACATTGTCCTGGTCCGCATGATCATGGTCGGGTACCGACAGGTAAGGACAAAAAGCAAAACCCACTTTTGCTGTAAGTACTGCTTCCTATGTGTGCAAGCCGATATAAGCCGTATGTATTCACCAAAGAGAGTACTGGATCCTAGGGGGACCAGACATCCCTATTTTCTGGGGACAGTCCCCGTTTCTAGTGGCCTGTCCCCGTCTGGAGCCGTCCCTGGAAACGTCCCCGTTGTTTTTTAAATAGGATTTAAAAATGTATGAATAGATTTTTCAATGGCAAAGTTTGTGGCTTGCTCATGAATATTCATTTTGAGACAGTTAGTAATGTAAAGTAAAGTCTTATCTGATAGGCTGTGACGCGACCTCGTTAACTGGGTGTCTATCTATCAGCTTTTTACCATAAGCAGGCAAGACGGATCATCAATACAATATCGAACTTTACCTTTTCAAGTAGCTTGAGTAGTACTACCAAGATGGAATCAAGATGGCCGCTTAGTGAAAAAAGGCCCATAGTCTTTTCCTCATTGAGGCTTTTCTCTCTATTCATCAAACTCAGTAACCTTTATACATTCTGAATGTTCACTTACACCCATGTATATTTAACCTTTTAAATAACTCAAACATGTATATAATTAAATATAGGTTGTCTCACGGTGGGTTTAAAAAAGCGCTTATTTTAGACAAAACTTTTAGCCTATAGTGAATGTTAATTCTTTGTTACCGTATGCCCTTTTTTTTCCACTGGGCTTATTCAAGTTATGTTTTTTTTTTGTTATGTAGTACATCCGGTAAACAGGACTTTCTAGGTATCTCGTGTCTGCCAGTGGACGGCGCATGTTGTGTTGCTGTCAGATACAGATGGCATTTCAGCAATGTCTTTATCCAAACACAACAAAACTTTCCCTATCCTCCCTACACACCTTGACATGTGATTTCATTAGACAGCCATATTACACCCTTTGCCCCACAAGGGATAACAGACAGGTGTGTAGTTACCCTGTCTAACAACTCGGAGAGCGCTGTAAGAGTCGGCAAAACATGAGGTGCAAAGGCTTGTCAAAAAGAACTGAATTGTAGAGCACCTTGGATGTATTTCATTACTTTTTATATGTATTATTATTATTATAAGTATGTTTTGCAATTAAGGGTCAATGGAGTTAATGTGCTATTTTATATGTTGTCCATCATTCGTGAATGATTTGTTTTGAGTGTACTGTTGGCCACCTACTGTCTACTTGAGAGGCGCACGTCGTCTTTTAACCGACAACGTGCTTCGTCGCAGTTTTCCTCTTGTCAAATAAATCACTGTCCCTGCAATGTAATCGATTGTTGACTCAAAGAAAACTCAAATCTAAAACGAATGAATCCAATCTAAACAATGTATACCTTCGCCTATGTGGACTTGTGTGCGGTCATCGCCCCGGTAGTCAAAGGGTTAATGTAAACTCTGCAGTGCTATTGTACAAATAGAGACTGATTGTCAACAGCCTCTGTTTATATTTCTCTCTCTCTCCAGCCAAGCATACCAATACTCTGGCAACTGGGTCGTCTGTATGTTTGCACTATTTGTAACATGAAAACGCCTGCTGCTGCCTACGGGCTCGGCGCGTTGCGTGTGGTTGCTAAAGCATGGCCACTACTATATGCTCAAGGGGAACAGGTTTGGATGAGTTGATGGTTAACTCGAGTCCACTGAGCCCAGTGCAGATCGCTGAGGTGTGAATACAACCCAGAAAGAAAAAAGACTTCTTGGTGCAGCGTGCAATAGCACATACGCACACCCACACACTCACACTACACACACATGTATGTTCATGTATTTCTTCATGTTTATCAGTATGTGGACGGCAGAACATTCACACCCTGGAGAATGCATTTAGTGATTTATTGTAATATTTTGAATCCACCATCATGTAAATGTTTCTTTTTAACTTCCTTTCAACTCATTAATCATTTTTGGTATTGTTATTTGTATGTGTACATCAAGAGAGACCACAGTAGTCAAAATCCTATGTCTAAATGTAAAAGCATGTCTGGCCAATAGGGTTTGTACATCGCGACATATCGCCATCACCACCTCCATTTTGGAAGCATAGGATCATTGTAATGTTAGTTATTATGTTGGTAGTAATGTTTTTTGGTCATTGTTTAGTAATTCATCTTGAAATGATTTGTCATTATGGGGAGACATTGTTGTGTTTTGAAACTGCCACAGCATTTCTCATGAGGTTATGGTATATTTACGTTGATTTAGGATTTTCCAGTACTACAGCTCTCTTGAATCCTCTCAATCCCATGATGCATTCTGATGTACAATTAACCTGATGTACATTTAACCTATTAACCTGAATCAGATTGTGTTTTTGTAACCCTCCGCCTGTGTGTGTGTGTTGTGTTTGTTTCCCCTCCTCCAGTCCATCAGCCTGATCGAGCGCGGTAACCCGTCGCGCAGCTTGGAGCAGGTGTGCCGCTGGGCCAACACCCAGCAGCGCCGCGACCCCGACCACGGAGAGCACCACGACCACGCCATCTTCCTCACCAGGCAAGACTTTGGCCCCGCAGGTATGCAAGGTACTGTACTCTTCTCGATCCAGGGCCTGTGCAGACTGACTGCTGATTTCTGCATCCGTTCACAAAATCAAAAGTGAAAAGGGGGGTTCCACCCGACTGACTTCAAGTCTCTCAATGCCAAGGTAAGGTGGCGACCTTAAGGCAGTGACCTCACACACAGGAAGTACCACGTTTCTGTACACCTGACTTGATGTCTTTGCTGCCCCACAAGTAAAACCAATTATAACTCTAAATTCACATTTTTGAAAAGAAGGTATTCTGGCATGTGGGGTAAAAATAAATCAGAAATGCTTACGTGGTAGTTTTGGTGTGATTTAGAAATACACTAACACGCATTACACTGATTCAAAGTTGTAATGGTTCTAATTTACCTTTGTGTTTTTAAAGTTCAGCCTGAATTGAATTTCACATAATGAACTTAACAATATTTATGTTAACATGGCGCATGTATGACATAACTACGATATAGTGATGCTACCATACATGAGAATCTTTGCCTCAGCAAAAAGTCGCAATATTTTCACAATATTCGAGCGGCGCAGCGCAGCCACTGCACCTTTTTTTCCCCTTTCGTCTCGAGAACAGGGTTCAGGACGAACAAACGAACTGCTTCTCCGAAGTATTCCCGTGCGACTCGCTGACTCGTGCTATATTTCTTTACTGTAAAGCGCACATGTTCAAAGGCGGGTGGGGGGGGGGGGGGGCCATACCTGGTCTGCTTGTGACACCCGTTACCATGGCAGCGGTGGTGTTGTGATCATAACACCCCTGTTGCCGTGGCACCCTGCGGTGCGGCGCGCTTAGCCAGGCCTGTATCTCGGTGTCAGAAGCAGACATCGCACTTTCCTGACAGAATTTTGCTGTGAGATGATAGATTTTGTCTCCAAATATAGACTTGGTGGTGGGGGGGGGGGGGGGGCTGAATGAGGGAGCCCCCACTCAGCCCATGATAGTGAGACTTGTTTCATATTAACTGAGCGTTAGTATGCGTTATCAGCAAGTCTCATCTTATCAACAATTCATCCCTTTTGAATTCATTCCAGGATTTGGTGTAAAAGTAATTCCTGTGTCAGGGTTGATGATGATGTTTTAGTGTCTTAATGTGTGTTAAATTGTTTCACATTTAGATTTGACATTTAGGGCATTTAGCTGAAGCTTCTGTCCAAAGTGACTTACAGTAGAGTACATGTGTCAGTAGAATGTATAGAACATATGTGTCTTAAGTGCACCATAATTGCTATGTGTGCATTGACAGCTAGGGTAAGATGCTATACGATGCTAAGTAGGATGTAATTGCCAGGGCGTATGAACAATTAAGGGGTGGGGGGGGGGGGGGGGGGGGGGGGGGTAGGGAAAGTGGGGTGCCGGTGGGGGGTATGGTAGAGGAGGGAGGCTATGCAGAGTCCATGTGATCAAATGAGCAAATGAGTCTCTGCTCTCCTTGGCGTGGCGTCCTAGCGTGCTGTAGCTGCTGCACCTCTGCACCGCTTCTATATGCAAATAATGAATAATGACAGCTTCTCTAACATGGGAATGCACCCTACGTTCCCAGAGAACGTCTTTTATCTGCTTGCCAGATAAAGTGAATAAAACAAGCGATACGCTGCACTTTTGCGTCCTGTGCTGTCTTGTTCTCCGGCTTGTTCTCTGTTTACTGTACATGGGCACATGTCGTGGAGACAATTTGCATACAGTCATCCCCATCCATTTTATCATCATCCATGTTTTTTTCTCAAATACGCCACCTGGCCCGTGTCACCAATCACGGGGACAGTGAGCCTTTAGAAGTATCTCGACCATCACCATCATCATCATCATCATCATCATCATCATCTTATCAGGGTCTGCATTTTCTGCTTTTTTTACCTGCATGCCAAAAGACTGTTCTACTACTATTCAGAAAGCATGATGCTTAATTTGAAAACCAACCGCCGCCCACCACCACCACCACCACCACCCCTGCAAGAAAATTGTGCGTGTGGGGTGTGGGTCGTTGGGGGGGGGGGGTACATTGTGCTTCTGAACCCCCTGAAAAAACAATTGCACTAAAGCTGCATCGCTGCACATCTCTTGATCGAGTTCTGTTGTATTGTTTGTCCTTTTGCTTGTATGTTAAACTGCTGTGGTCAATGTGTCAACTGATTGCCGTGTTGGTAGAGCTGGGCTTTTTCCGTCAAAGCTTGCGTTGTGATCCGTGTGCTGTGAGATCCACGAACCGCTTCCACGCTGCGCTTTCTCCACTAGTCTTTCATTTATTGCCTTTTTAAAAAACATTGTTTTACTTCCTCTCTTTAAAGGTCCCCTATTTTACCACCAGGTGTGACGTTGATTACCCATTACAAGCCATGTCAGAATCTACCCTCTAATGACATCACAAGTGGGAGTGTCCACCCAGATGTATGATAGATAGATCAGCCTACCAGCCTACCCAGTGGACCTTACCAACTGGTAGGCTGCTCTATTTATACGTACATCTGGGTGGACACTCCCATGTGTGATGTCACTAGAGGGTAGAATTTGAAATGGCTTGTAATGGCTAATTAACATCACACCTGGTGGTAAAATAGGGGACCTATAAGTAAAGACAAGGAAAAAAAGGAATAAGCCGCCATGCAGGGATATACGCTGTAGGCACTTTGAGAATCCATAGCAGTCACTCAACGTCTTGACAGTGTCTGTCTGCTCAATTCAAGCATTGAACATAACCGCCCCTGAGGAAATTCTTTTTTTTGGTTATCTAAACCACGGCTATATTTACATCTGACATTTTCTTATCTGGGCGCACCCCAGAGAGAGCCACACAGTGAATATCATCGAGCGAAGGGCACAGAGCCACGCCGCGAACTACCCAGTGTGTGTGTCCTTTCTTCATTTAAATGTGGATTTGTCTATGTAATTGCCATAAACGAGGCTAAGTCATATACCGTATATATATATAATGTATAAATATATAATTCAAAATCCCCAGAAAATCTGATGACAGCCTTTGAAACAGACACAGAAAAACTAAAATGTCTTAACAACTGGGAAAACACCAGCTTCATACTGCACCGCGTTGTTCAGGACATTTATATTCATTCATACGTTTTAGTCAACAGCCTTCGGGGGATGAGAAGGGGTTGCTCAATTGGCGTCTGATATAAAGCAAACAAAAAGATCTCAATAGTGGCTATTGGCTAGGGTGCAGTTCCTGGAAGTGCACGTTCTTTCTATGAATTAGGAAGGGAAACATATCTTTCTGATTTACATTGCCCAATGTGCAGAGCAGGCCTTGGCGCTACAGCCGCTCAAACTGTGCTTGCATGGAACCCATAACCGCTCATTTCAGACATAGCGTGGGTGGATGATTTTCTCGCATCATCCATGCATTGGAAAGTTTTATTTTTACAGCCAATACCTATTTACAATCCAATACCTCGGTACGACGGTCGACGGGCTTTTGTTTTGCGGTCTTTGTTCATTCACATTCGCCGCCGTCTTTTCAATTGAATTGTATTACAACTCGTGACATTATCGCGAAGGCCGTTCACTGTGATAGAGGAACGCAACCTTTTATTTCAGCATTTAAACATGTTCATGCCGCGAGTCATTGTGCATGTGCAGACTATTAAAACCACCACAATCAACGCTGGACCCACGGTTCAGTGTTAGTGCTACGCACTCCAAAAAGAAGGATAAGATCCTCTTTTGTGGAGTGCGTTCAGAATGTCATGACCTTTGGCACGGTAGTTCATTTTCAGTGCCCTGCTCTCTCTCTATCTCTCTCTCTGTCTCTCTCTCTCTCTCTGTCTCCCTCTCTTTCTCTCTGTCTCTGTCTCTCTCTCTCTATCTGTCTCTGTCTCTCTCCCTCTCTTTCTCTCTGTCTCTGTCTCTCTCTCTGTCTCTGTCTCTCTCCCTCCATTTCTCTCTGTCTCTGTCTCTCTCTCTCTGTCTCTCTCCCTCTCTTTCTCTCTGTCTCTGTCTCTCTCTCTGTCTCTCTCCCTGTCTCTGTCTCTGTCTCTGTCTATCTCTGTCTCTCTGTCTCTGTCTCTCTCTCTCTCTCTCTCTCTCTCTCCATTGCCTAGGTTACGCGCCGGTGACGGGCATGTGCCACCCGCTGCGCAGCTGCACCCTCAACCACGAGGATGGCTTCTCCTCCGCCTTTGTTGTTGCTCATGAAACCGGCCATGTGTGAGTAACGTCATAATAGGAGTAATGATAGGTCTTTGACATCATGTCATCCCACTTCTACTGTACATTGTAACGCCCAAAGGATCCACTCAGCACTGCAGTGAAGTGATTTCCACTTCGAAAAGTGAAATGGCTAATTATCTTTCCTTTTCGAAAAGCTTGACCGAGAAAAAATATATAGAAGAAAGGCTTGAGGTAGTTTTCTCTTGGAAATGATTTGTTTTGTCCTTTTGTGAAAGGCATTTCGCATTAAAGTTTGGCGTGCACTTTTCATTCTTCAGTGTTATTCTTGACTCAACAGCACCTCCTGTATTTGAGCTGTGGGGTCAAAGGCACTGTGCAGGTTGCATCTAGACATTTTTCTGTATTTGTTATGTTTCTTGAAGTTAACGAGTCAGATTAATTTATACAGTAATGCTTTTCTTTGTCCACTGGAACATTGCTTAACAATGGCACTCATTATCCTCTCACCTGCTTTTCTTACTATGTGTAGTACTATTATACTGGTCATTGTTAATAAAATTAAATTGAATGGCATGAAGTACAATTCATGTTTAAACAATTAACACATTTTGTGGGATTTAATACCAATTAAAAAATATATTAAGAGTCATCTGTATATCTTGACCTTCTGCAAGTGAACAGAAATGACCATTGTCATATCTGCATGGTATCCTAGCAACCATCTCATCACTTTTGTCACTAGCAATGTCATCGGTTGGCACAGTGGTTAACACTGCTGCTTCACAGCAAGAAGCCCTACTCTGTGGAGTTTGTATGTTCTCTCCGTGTTCACGTGGGTTTCCTCTCACACCGCAAAAACATGCAAGTAAACACTCCTGCCCTGCAGCCCATAACCAAGCCAAGGGCACTACAACTGGAGTTGGTTCCCTAGCTCCTAGTATGGGATGGGTTAAATGCAGAGGATGAATATTCCCACGGGGATTAATAAAGTATATCAAAGTAAAGAGTTGGGAAATGTATGTTTTTTATGTGTATCCCATGTGGGCCCGCCAGGCTGGGGATGGAGCACGACGGCCAGGGGAACCGGTGCGCGGACGAGACCACCATGGGCAGCATCATGGCCCCACTGGTGCAGGCCGCCTTCCACCGCTATCACTGGTCACGCTGCAGCAAGCAGGAGCTCAACCGCTACATCCAGTAGGTGCTCCCCCGTCCCCACGCCTCGCCCCCGGGAATCACCCACATACACTGTTTTTTTGGGGGCGATACGGCGCCATATTTAGAGGACTCAAGAGAGTTGTAGGGTTATTCATTGTCACCTAGGCTAATTAAAACGTTGTTTTTTTGCCATGTCTCGCGTGAGAAACGCTGTGGCAGTTTTCAAACACACAATGTCTCCCCATAATGATACCAACAATGATAAAATAATAATAATTAATAACTAACATTAAATGCTCCTATGCTCCCAAAATGGCGGCGGTCATTGCGATGTGACGTTGCGATGTACAAGCCCTATTGTGGGAAGTGTTCACTTTTTATTTGTGGCTTTTTTTATATATATTTTTTTCTTCTTTTTTTACATTATTTACATATTAACAGACAGACTGACATAAATCCTTTTACAATAAAACATATAACCTAACATCACATGAATTATATGCATTTGTTAGTGAATAGGGCAAAACAGTAACACTCAAATTTGAATGTGGCTTCCACACATTTACTGATTATTCTTTTTTTGTATTTTTTGTGTTTCTTGGAATGCATTATCCATGCAACGGGGTGGTGTAGTGGTGATTTGGTTCGACTCCCAGCCGAAAGGTACTGGGTTTGAGCCCCAGTGTCCACACAGCCAGGCATTTTTGTTAGTTTCTAGTTAGCATTTTATTGTAGCTCTGTGCAACACTTGACTCTCTTAAATGAAAAGTGTTTCATAAATAAAATGTGACTGAAGAGTAAAAACAAACAAAAAAATAAATAAACTACATAGAAGTAACTGTATATTCTCTCTCTCTCTCTCACCCTCTCTCTCTCTCTCTCTCTCTCCCTCTCTCTCTCTCTCCCTCCCCCTATTCTCTCTCTCTGTCTCTTTCCCACTCCACCTTCCTCTCTCTCTCTCCCTCCCTCCCCCCTCTCCCTCTTACCAACAGTTCTTATGACTGCCTCCTGGATGACCCATTTGAACACAAGTGGCCCAAGCTCACCGAACTTCCGGGCATCCACTACTCGATGGACGAGCAGTGTCGCTTTGACTTCGGTGTGGGATACAAAATGTGCACTGCTGTGAGTACACACACACACACACACACAGGTAAATGGTAACGCTGTTGAAAATGCATTTCAACAGGGCTTTTCAAGTGGCAACTCAAAGTGCTTTACAATTTTGCCTCACATTCACACACCGTCGGCAGTGCCAGCCATGCACAGCACCAGCCAATTGTCTGGAGCACTTAGGATAAGGGGTCTTGCTGAGGGACCTCAACACTTAGATAGGAGGAACTGGGGATCAAACCAGCAACTTTCCAGTTGCCAGACAACCTGCTTTTACCTCCTGAGCCATTGGTGTTCTTAATCGTCTGTAAAGATTAGGTTCAGAGAAGGTTCAGATATCTCCCATCAGGATTGTCTTTCAAAAGCAATGACAACAGACAAGACCGGTAGTAATGATGGTGATCTGTGAGATAATACACCATTATCACACACACACACACACACACACACACACATCTCATTTTCACCAACATCAACCATCCAAGCACTGAATGGAAAAAAAAATCCAATGCTCAGTCTCGGAGTTAGTTGCTTCTTGAGTCTAAGCCAGGGTCTCTTAAACTACGGGTGGGGACCCAGAATGGGCCGTGATCCAGTCGCAGGTGTTTCATCGCGGCCTGACCATGCCCACAAAACCCTTGAGCACACTGGAATGGGTGATCCTTTTCGTTCACCAATTCTGGCGTGCGGCGAGTCTTCTGAGCGTGCGGTTGGCTCGGACACACAGACACACTGTTTTGGGTCCTGGGGTGAAAAAATGTACCTCAAATTCAAGAAAAAATTCAAGTCTAAGCGATGTGTGTAAGAAGGTTTGGCGTCTTAACATGTGAACCCTCTCCCGACCCCTCACTCCAGTTCCGAACATACGACCCGTGCAAGCAGCTGTGGTGCAGTCACCCTGAGAACCAGTACTTCTGCAAGACCAAGAAAGGTCCTCCAGTCGACGGGACCGAGTGTGCGGCGGGGAAGGTACGCCTGACAGAGCCGCGCGGTTAACAAGCAAAAACAGAAAAAAGCCCGACTGATAAGTACCACTGACCGTACCACCTCAGCTAATCGTTAGCGCCCGGGAGGAGCCTCGAGTTCGGAGGCGATGATCTCTTTGTGTCGAGAAAACCTTGCGTAGAGTGTTCCGGTAATGTCCTTTTACAGTTGGATGCAATATGTTGTCTGAAAGGCTGAAAAGATTGGTTCTCTTTCTTACCCCCTCCCACTCTCTCGCTGTCAATCCATACGTCTTATTGAGCCTACATGCTGCTATTGTACTTTTCTCTATAGATACTAAATAGTTGATTGTATGAGATTATTATGTGCCAGTATATTACTATTTTCTTGCCATTTAATTTGTGACAGCTGAATTTAAATGACCAGAAAAACTACAACAAATATTCAATTCAATTCAATTCAATTTTATTTGTATAGCGCCAATTCATAACAGAAGTTATCTCAGGGCACTTTTCAAATGGAGCAGGTCTAGACCGAACTCCTAATAACATATACATATGTTCCTGTGCGTCGTCCTCTTCTTCTTCAGTGGTGCTTCAAGGGCCACTGCATCTGGAGGTCCAGCCAGCAGCCCGTGGGACACGACGGCAATTGGGGCTCCTGGTCCAAGTTAAGCTCCTGTTCTAGGACGTGCGGCGGCGGGATCCGATCCCGCAGCAGGCAGTGCAACAACCCTGTGTGAGTGGAAACCGGCAGATCTCTAGACGACGACGGCAGAAAAAACTATGAGCTCCCGAAAAAAAAAACGGAGACGCGATTACGGCGTGTGCCTCAACGCCTGATGTGAGCTGATATCTCTGAGTTTTTCTTCCCCGGAGAGAGTTGGCCGTACATTATAGTTTACCATGCAGCGATGTCTCCCGCTATTCTTTTGAACCCAAGAACAGAAAAACCTGTTTTATGACGAGATAATGCACAAGAGGAGAATTTCAATTAGCCGCTCCACACGCGGCCATATTTTCCATTTGTGGCCTTGTTGTGCATAACCGCGCTCTTTTTCGGGGTCCGTTTTCTCCATCATCGCGCAGGCCGGCGTACGGAGGCAGAGAATGCCCCGGCTCCGCCTTCGACTACCAGATGTGCAACACGGAGGAATGCGCCGGACCGTACGAAGACTTCCGCGCCCAGCAGTGCGTCCAGAGGAGCAACAAATATCACAACAATGTGAAGCACACCTGGCTACCTTACGAACACCCAGATGGTAAGTCAATAGGGGGGGGGGGGGGGGCTGCGGTTGGGGTTGGGGGGTGCAGGGGATGGGGGGTGGACAATGGCTCCTCTGAAAGGTTAAGGTCTTGGATAGATTAAGGTGGATCCGTCGGTGGTAGATGGGGGGGGGGTGGGTGGGGGGCGAATGGAGGAATGACATTTGCAGAGAGCCGCTCGATCGACTCCATGCGCGCCTATTTTAGCGGAGGTGGGTTTATATAGTTCTTTGGTGTCCTATTAACGTCTATGTCCGACATCTGGAGGTAGTTCATTCCAGCTAAAGCGAAAAACCTTTTGTGTTCTATTACTGCTAGTTGACACACACACACACACATGGCCTTTTTCCCCCTCCTCGTATTATTAGTTTTCCAGGGCATGGAGAGGACAAGGGTTGCGGGGGAGCACACTGTGGCATAGCGTCGTGCTGCAAGTCTTCACTTCCTGCCTTCCTTTTCTTGAGTCGTTTATACAACATCCCTTTTATTTCCTTTTTTTTATGACACAATGACGAAATGCCGTTGACACAGACCCTTCATATGAAAGTCTAATTGGCCATTATTTGATATGAATATTCAAATGTTGCCTTCTTGCATTGTGTGTCACCTTCTTCATTTTTAGTAAGTCACAAATGTACTACTTGTGCCCTTCTTCATATTCATCGGTTTATAAAAGCAACAGCAAAATCAAATCTAAATCGTTCCCAGATGCACACACACCTAAGTGGTTCTGGGTTCTGGTGTGCACCAACGAGCAAGATAGTTTTCCTACCTTCCTTATTAATGGCATGCATCCCTCAGCGTAGTATAATAAATAGTATTGTGTCAGTGAATTGTAATTTGTTTGTTTGCTTCTGTGTGTGTGTGTGTGTGTGTGTGTGTGTGTTTCCAGAGGCCCACAAGTGTGAGCTGAGCTGCCAGTCCAAGGAGACGGGAGAGGTGGTGTTTATGAACCAGGTGATGCACGATGGCACCCGCTGCAGCTATAAAGACCTCTTCAGTGTGTGTGCTCGCGGGGAGTGTTTGGTACGTTGTCTACGGCACGTTTGCCCTCACACACACACACGCATATTGATTTACTCGTGCTGATGGATACGAAAACACAGAAATGTACAAATCTAAAGCGTCCTACACATCCACACGTACACACATACACATATCGATTGACTCGATTACTCGCTCACTCAGTTGCCCTCAGGAATACACAAGTATACATTTCCTAAAGAGCGATACACACACACACACACAAACACACACACATTGATTTACTTAGGTTAAATATCAACAAGTTTTGCATGGATATCAACACTATGTGTATTTGGATCCGCAATATCAGACAGATATTGACAGAGTGGAAAGCAATATACATACTTAATTAGTTTTTATTTGTATTTAGTTTTTCATTTTGGTTTTTGATTTCAGTTTAGTTTGATAGTTTTAAGAGTGTGTAAGTAGTTTTAGTTGTTTTTTTCATTTTGAGGAATTAACTAGTTTTAGTTTAGTTTTCATTGAGGTTTAGTCTTAGTTTTAGTTTTTATTTTTATTTATTTATTTTTTCAAGTATTATGAGGAAAGCCTTGATTTCTAGTAGCTGAACAAAGTAGGATGAAAGAATGCATGACATCAACATCATGATTTACAAAACCATTGTTTATTAAAGTTCCCATATTGTGCAAAAACCGTTGTATTCTTGTACACCATGAACCATTACCATTGCATGACCCACAGCAGAGCTTGGTAAGGAGGATACAATTAAAATGTTGCATTATTCATTGTATTTTTGTTTTATTTTCGTTTAAAAAAAAAAAAAAATTCAGTTAACAAAAAAATTGACTCCCCCCCCCCCCCCCAGCACGTGGCCTGCGACAAAGAAGTGGGTTCCTACAAACAGGAAGACAAGTGTGGGGTCTGCGAGGGGGACAACTCCCACTGTCGCACTGTCAAGTTGACCCTCACCAAAACACCCAAAAAGACAGGTAACCACGGTAATCTTCACCACACTGTTGATAGCCCCATTGCCATAAGGCTCATCGGGCTTCAACCGCCCATTTCCCCAAAAATACAATAACTACACCATACTCTGGTACGTGGTAGAAACCGAAATAACCGAGATAAAGCCAACAAGAGCTTTTCAGCTGCTAACCAAATGTTTCCTGTGTCCGTTGCCCCTGCTAGGCATGCTGAAAATGTTTGACATCCCAGCAGGCGCCCGGCACATTGTTATCGAGGAAAATGTTACGTCGCCTCATATAATCGGTGAGTGTTCCTTTTATCAAAAGGGAAATGTGTGTGCCCCTAAGACATCATTTAGTTGCTCACTTCAAGACAAGGACTTAGAGAAAACAAGCCATGCTCTTCTCTGACAGTGATAATGACGAGTGGGTGGAAGTTGGCTCTACAGCCAACCTTGGCACACGCTCTGCAGCAACAGCGCAAACCGTACCACGCTCTCGCTTGGGCCCTACGCCTCTTCCTGTCCAAGTGTATTTGTCGTACATATATTTGTATATTTTGTGTATGACCGTGTATAGCATAACGTTAGTTACCCTGGACTGATCAAACATGATCGTATCAAAGTGAGCATCACACTACAGCCTGATACAGGCAAGTGTAAATGCCCCGGCCAATTAGGAGACTGGAACTGTTCCATTTTCACCTCATTGGCGCTGCTTTGAATGCGTTATCTTTGCTCATCTACTATCTTTGCTAATACCAAGCCTGCTGTGGTCTTACCGTTGGAGCTTCGGCCCGAGAAAAAGGGGAAGAAGAGGATTCTTCCCCAATTAGTTGGGAACACGGCTCAATGCAGTCAATGCTGAAAAAGCGAGCAGTAGTAGCAAAGTGGATTAAAAATGCCCGAAATGCTTTAAAGACTTAAAGTAAGCATTTAAGCTACCGACACCAAACTTGGCATACTTTTTCTCCTTCCTGCTCCTCCTCTCTCCTTTCTCCTCCATGGTCCTCTCTCCTTTCGCCTCCATGCTCTTTTCTCCTCTCTCCTTTCTCAATGCTCTTCCTATCTGCTTTCTCATCCATGCTCCTCTCTCCTATCTGCTCCATGCCCCTCTCTCCTCCTCTCTCCTTTCTCAATGCTCTTCCTTTCCCCTTTCTGTTCCATGCTCCTCTCTCCTTTCTCCTCCATGCCCCTCGCGCCTCCTCTCACTTTTCTCCTCCTCTCTCCTTTCTCCCCCACTCCCCTCCTCCTCTCTCCCTTCTCTTCCATGCTCCTCTCCTTTCTTCTCCATCCTCCTCCTCCTCCTCCTCTCTCCTTTCTCCTCCATGGTTCTCTCTCCTCTCCGTCTCTTCTGTGGAGTGTGGAGGCTGAACAGCAAAATAACAACACTGGCAAAATCCATCTGAATAGCTGTAAGCTATTCACCATATAGTCGCTGCTTTTTTTATTTGCTTTTGCTAATTTATGTTTCTTATGTTTGTTTTGTTTGCTGCTCTTTCTCTATCCTAAACGTAATCAATGGCAAACGCCTCGCATCCCGAGAAAATTTCAAATGCAAAGGCGTCAGTGAAGTGATGACCTCATGACCTTTATTTTCTCTTCCTCAAACTTTTTAACCCTCAAACTGTTCAGCTGTGAAGAATCAAGTCACTGGAAACTTTGTGCTGAACGCGAAAAGCGAAGAGGCCAAATCCAAGGTGTTCATCGAGAACGGCCTGGAGTGGGAGTACTCCCTGGACACGGAGAAGGAGAGCCTGAAAACGGACGGGCCGCTGTACGAGGCCATCGTGGTGCTGGTGAGCCCCCTCCCGCTCCCGCTCCCTCCCGCTCCCTCCCGCTCTCCCCTCTCCCCCCCCCCCCCCCCCCACCCACCCCGCAGTATAGTTTTACATTTTCTTGACCTTTCTTCCGCCAATATCCTCCTCCGTTTGGATCTTCGACAACAACATAAAGAGTGCGTGTCGTGTGTCCCCCCCCCCCCCCCCCCCCCCCCCCCCCTATTCGGAGTAGGTCATTCCCCAGGAGGATGAGGCGAAGGTCAGCCTGACCTACAAGTACATCATCCATGAAGACCTGCTGCCCGAGATCACCAACAACAACGTGCTGCTCACCGAGCTGGACACCTACGAGTGGGCGCTGAAGAGCTGGTCCCAGTGCTCCAAGCTGTGCGGCGGAGGTGGGTGACGCGGCCGCGGCGCGCGTGTTTAGCGCGTCTGGCGATGATCGTTGGTGTGTGTGTGTGTGTGTGTGTGTGTGTGTGTGTGTGTGTGTGTGTGTGTGTGTGTGTGTGTGTGTGTGTGTGTGTGTGTGTGAGTGAGTGTGAGTGAGTAGTGATGAGAGGACCGATTCTTCACACAGTGTCGGTTCTTTCGGGGTTGATACATGGAAATTGATTGATAAATTGATTGATACATTTTATTTTCTTGAACATGTCGACATTAACAAATAAAATATTTAAGAATCAGCGTAGACATACAGTATATAACAAAATTACAAAAATTTAAAAAGTCCCATTTTGTTAAAAAAAAAAGGAGTAGAGGGAAGCAAAAGCTTGTAGGTCCCTACCCCCATCTTTCAGTTTACAAACATTATTATTAGTTACAAACCTTTTTCTTATAATTGCGCATTTAACAGACATCACTCCTATGACAATTTATACTGAAATGTATTGAACCTTTTTGAGTTTTGATACCTTTTGCAAAATATGGTGTCAGACTCTCTATAATGCCCTTATAGTGCACATGCACTTTCGACAGCTAGTGCCTCACGCCCCACAAAACCGCACAAAAAGCAGTTTTGCAGTTTTTCTGCAATTGATTCAGCATCCCACTTGTATGTAAAAAATGGGCAAACAGCAGGCGAGGTCCCGCAAGAGAAATATATATATATATATATATATATTGAACGGTTCGTTCGATGTCGTTCAGCGAGTGTAGCTGCCAGGCTGTCTGCACTCGAGTCCCATTCAATCGCTTCTCGTCTGCTCACTAAGGTGTGATCAGTACCCTACGATAACGGCAAGGGGGAACGGCAAGTGGACAATTCATGAGCAGTCGGATCTTTGACTGGCTGACACACTGAACACTGAAAAGGGTCGTTCAAAAAGATTAATCCATTCATTTTCAGCCATCACTGTGAGCGAGCGAGCGTGCGTGCGTGTGTATTGGAGTACCCTGATAAGCTGTTACTCCCCCCCCCTCCCCCCCCCTCCTCCCCCAGGTATACAATACACCAAATATGGCTGCCGGGGAAAGAACAACAACCGTTTGGTGCATCGCAACTTCTGCGAACCCAGCAAGAAGCCCAAACCCATCCGCAAGCGCTGCAACCTCCATGAGTGTGCCCAGCCCATGTGAGTGCAGCCCGATAAACGCAACGACCATAATGTCAATGCATTTTAAATGGTAGCAATGGAAGCAATAGCAGTGGCAGCGCTGGCGATGTCATCAGTGTTAGCACTTTGTATATTATCCAACAAAATATTACGAAAGGTAACTCACCACCAAGTTTCCAAGTAGAGCTAACAGAGTTAAAGTCAGACAGTAAAAACTAAGTCATGAAATATATATTTTAGGTATATAGATTGTGTCTGGCTTGCAATCTTTGAAGTGCAATCAATAACCTTGTTTAAATGTAATCCAACAGCCGTAGATAATACACAAACCTACGTAACGTAATGTAGCAGGGTTCGTCCGGCCACCCGCCACCTAAGTGGCTTTCCTTGGGGCCCTCCGACACAGGACACGGGTAGATGTTGTTGCAAGATGTTTATTTGGAGATTAAGGCAGATGTTATACGCCGAGCTGATGGTACAACTTGTCCATGACTGTGGCTCCTCCTCCAGTGTGTGTGTTGATGGCTGGTTTATCCTGGGTGCCATGATTGCTCATGCACCACAGGTGTGCAGCCCCACCCAGCCAGAGTCCAATCAGTGTGACTCAGGCCAGGTGAGGCTGTAAACCAGCCATCAACAACACACACTCCACACACACCCTCCACACGTAATGAATAAGAAAAGATGGCAGAGAGCATTCAGGGAATTGATGGAATTATGAAAGCTGGAAAGGTTGCTGCTGAACCTGTAGTATCAAGACAGAGGATAGTGTAAAAAATAAATATTACATCTATGTGTGCATGAATCCTCCAGCATATGTATGCATTTTCTTTATTTGATATTCATGTACAGTTGCTTTTTTGTATTTTGTCATATTCTTACCTTCATTGCGCAAAAACATCCTTGTATGTACCAACTACAGCCCAAACTAAGCACACAGAGCGGTGAATTTCAGTTCATATTAGTCGTGCAAACCAAAAATTACATCAAATTTGTTTTAACGGAGTAAAGCACATGCATCGTAATGGGACTCAAGCGGGCTTTAGCTGGCAAGAAAAAAACCTTTCTGATTCTGAGAAGCCCGGGAGCAGCACCCAAACTAGCGTGTTTCCGTGGACAGGTGGGTGGTGGAGGAGTGGACCCCGTGCAGCAAGACGTGCGGGAAGCTGGGCTACCAGTCTCGGGTGGTGCAGTGCCTTCAGCTGCTCCACAACGGCACCACCAGACCGGTGCACGCCAAGCACTGCGGCGAGGAGCGGCCCGAGTTGCGGCGGACGTGCAACAGCACCGTTTGCCCCGCCCAGTGGAGGACGGGGGCGTGGTCTCAGGTAGGTCCCAAGCCCAAAGGCGCCCGGGTTCGAAGCCCAGAAAGGTCCACAGTCTACCTTGTAGGTATCTACCTGGAGCAAGAAGACCTAACCCTTACAGTCTAGTAGTGATCAATAATGTCACTTGGATAAAAGCGTCTCCTAAATGATTAGTAAATGGTCAAAAGTGTTTCTGTATCTGCGTCTTTTTTCAGTATGTTTCCAGTATGCTCTGATTCATATTCATATATGTCATATACTTTTATTGTCATAGGAAGGAAGTCAATTTAGTTTTAGTAGATTTATGTTTTCAACCAACCTTCAGAACATTGTTTTGTTTGTTTTATTGCATGAACCAGCAGAGATGAGAAGTTGAAAAGCATCTTTAGCAGTCAGTTTAATTTATGGCTCCACAATTGTGTTGTCAACCAAACATTTATTCTTGGAAAATAAGTATCTGTTCTGACTGCACAAAGCTTGGTACTTCTTGGAGAAGAAATGCCAGTCTTAAAATACATTTACCATGGTCTTTCAAGGACAAACACAGAGAAATAGAGAAAAAACTGTGACAAAATTTGAAAGAAGTAGTTGCAATTTCCCGCATTCTGGTGCATTTTACCATGTTTTCAGATTCAAAATGATCTCCCTCTTTCATTGATTTTCCTTGGAGCATGGTCTGCAATTACTGACTACTATTATGTTCTGGTGTAATACACACAGAGATGTATAAAGTACTGGAGACCAAGACTTGAGTAGAAATACAAGTACTATATCAAAAAAGTGACTTGAGTAGAAGTAGAAGTGTTCTTTAAAAACCATACTTAAGTGGAAGTACTAAAGTATTCAAAATGTTTTGTATTTAAGTATTGCAAGTAGAAGTATTTTAAAATGTACTACTCAAGTACTGAAAGTACAAGTACAAGTGTTGTGTTATGTGTAGGCTATATTAACAGGGATACAAACACATGTATGGTCAAAATAGAGAGAGCTAGTTGAAGCACATATTCTGATTAATTCTGATAATTAATTAATAAGTCATTTAATATTTTGAATGGGTAAAACATTTGATTTTTATGTTTCATTGGGTGTGTTAGTTCAGCTGGCATCACAATCTGATACAGCCAATACTAGAATTGTCTATAGGCCTGTCTCATTTTGTGTAGTTTAACTTATTATGTGGTAGATTTGTCTTATTAATATGTAATTAATAGCACCTTAATATTTGCTGAAAGCCTTTCATGATTCTTGAAATAATAGGTGTAAGTTCAGATATTAATATTGTATGAGCCTATTAAAATGACGCCTGTCTCTTTAAGACACGTCTTCCAGGGCTCTGCTAGCGAACAATCAGCTTGAGCGGCAGTTTTCCGCTTGGTCCTAGTGCTTGACCCGTCTCTGTTCACTATAGCGTAACATTGTTTTTGGACGGTAAAAAGTGCGGGGGACTAAAACGGCCTTTTGAAAAAGTGCGGGGGACATGTCCCCCGTGTCCCCCCCGTAAATTACGTCCGTGGACGCACATACCTCTCATAATGGACTTCAAAGCTGTGAAAGTATGTGTACATCTCTCTCTCTCTCTCTCTCCCTCCCTACAATAACAATGTATATATTGTATAAATATAATGAATTATGCGAATGTGTTTATATCTTCCATGAATGGTGTGCTGTATATTGTATCCCCTCTCTCTCTCTCTCTCTCGCCCCGCCCCGCCCAGTGTTCGGTGAGCTGCGGCGAGGGCATTCAGCAGAGGCAGGTGGTGTGCAAGGCCAGCGACAACACGGTCAGCCACTGTGACGCCGCCAGGCCAGACACCATCCTCATCTGCACCCTGAGCCCCTGTCCCGGTAAGACATGGGCCGCTCTCAGCACCGACGGCTTTGCCAGACTATTGTTAGACTATCGGGTCTTGATTGGTAACCCTAACCCTAACAGATCATTGGTTTTATAGGCTACATGGTACGTGTGATATAACCACTATATTTCTTCAGGAATGTACCATAAGGTTGTATGGTAACATTTGAATGATTTATTATATGATATTATTTTTTTCAATCGTCAATCCTGCTTTCGATGATCGAAATCGAAAGGTCATTTCGATCTATCTCATTTCAAATCTTGACACCCCTAATGACAACACGAGGATGAGGTGAGAGAGGGAGGTTTGGAGAGATGTGGAGAGGGAGAGAGGGGGAGGGGGGGAGGAGACAGAGGGATGTGGAGCGGGAGAGAGATAGAGAGATATAGAGTGAAAGGGGGAGAGGGCGAGGGAGAGAGGGAGAGCTATAGAGAGAGAGACGGGGAGGAGGGGAGAGGGAGAGCGAGAGAACGGGAGAGATAGGGATGTGGAGAAGGAGAGAGAGCCATCACTGCAGTGATGGCTCGGCGCTCATGACTTAATTAATACCACTTATTGATTAATACTACTAACGCGATTTGTGACATGATTAACTTGGTCAAGTACGGGAAACCAAGCTGTCAGTCATGGCTCCAGGATTGTATATACATTAACATACAACCATTCACATTTTTGCAGGAAACTGCAGTCGGTAACGCCCGGCCCCACACTAAGAAGCTACGCACTCACTTGCATTGTGTTTAAAAGCCACGCACTACGCTTTCTTGTAACAGCTGCTCGTTGCATAGCTCAAGCTAAACCCAGCACCTCCCCAGTTCCACCATATTGTCAGTCATGCATTGCTCATTATATGTTAACATTTGAAGTTGTTATGTACATTATGCTGTTCTATAACCCTGCACTCCTAACCATCCCTGGAGGAGGGATCCCTCTTTCTGTGCATGTTTTAGGTGTCACATAATGTGGCCTGTAAAGCCTGTGTTTTTGCGCTTTATGCAAAAATTGACTTGATGTGAATATCATGTTGCTATACAATGCAAATGTGTTGCCCTGGTTAATAATAAATGTTTGCTTTAAATGAAAGTGGTCTGACTGAACTATATAATTATATTATGAGAGTGTGAGTAGTATATATAATACAAGACATAATAGATTATATGAGTCACATCTTTCTATGAAAATTGTAAGTGTCCTAACAGTGGGGCTGGATTTGTGGTAAAAGCTACCTTATTATCGTGTTATTGTTGTTAATAATATCATGTATTAACCACAACGTTAGCATTTCATCAATAGGGTTGTGCTCCGAGTATCCCTGTTAATTGTGTGAATTAAATGCAATACCTTATGGTCCTTGTACACAGGATGACTAGGCCTACAATAACAATGTATATATTGTATAAATATAATGAATTATGTGAATGTGTTTATATCTCCCATGAATGGTGCGCTGTACATTGTATCCCCTCTCTCTCTCACTTTTACTCTCTCTCTCTCCTGTTCTGAATGCTACAGGACGGTCGTCGCCTTCACCCCTTGACTTTGACCCAGCGGTGAACTCGTCTGGGAAGGACGACAGCGTGTACCAGAGAGCTTCAGAAAACCCTGTCCACAAACTGTCCTCCAGTGAGGCTACTTACACGTTGTTCCACCAAGTCAATTAGCGTAGAAGAAGTTTTGTAGTTTTGTTGTCAGAGGATATCATAAAATAACTCAAATGAATAGTAACAAAAAAACATTTAGTTAGTTAGTCATTTTAGTATAATATTGTGATATTGTCGAACGTTAAAGAATATAGTATGTACTTCAGATAGATTTCTTCATAGAAATGACATATTCCAAAGGAACTGAATCTTCTATCCAAAGCCAAAGTGTCTTAAGCAGGCAGCGTACTTCAAACAGTTGAATGACAAGTTATTTTATTTCGGCTCGGCGAGAGGTCGACTTGTTATATACTCACCGAACGTTCTAGTAATTAAGACTAGTGCGGTCTCCGTGGAGACGCATATCAAATCTAAATAAATCATGCCCATCTCGCTTTAATGACTAACCACACACACACACACACACACAAGTGCCAAACTTCTTTTCCCCATGAAGTATGATGGCCGCTTTGAGTGCATGAGTGCATCCATACATGGGTGCCCCCCCCCCAGTAATTGAACCCCCAACCCTGGTATCTGAGGGCCGTGCATTGCTCCCCAACTGACCAGCGTGTGTTTGTGTGTTTCCAGACGAGCCGTGTCTGGGGGACAAATCCATCTTCTGTCAAATGGAGGTGCTGGCGCGCTACTGCTCCATCCCCGGCTACAACAAGCTGTGCTGCGAGTCCTGCAACAAGAAGGACGGCCTCCCCACCGAGCTGGGCCCCCAGGAGCCCTCCCGCACCACCGCTCGTCCCCGCGCGACCTCCCCCGCCGAGGCTCCCCAGGGGTCCGTCAGCACCTCCCAGAGCCCACCACAAACCACTAAGGCCAGCGGGAGAAGGCCTCGCTCTACCGCCCAGGGACTCACCACCACCACCGCCGCCGCCAGCCCCGCGTTCACCGTCAAGCCCAATCAGGACCCCCGCGAAGCCTCCTCCTACTCCTCCTCGTCCCTCGCAGCCACTGTGGTAGTGATCCCAGACCCCCCCACCGACACGAACACAGACCCCGGGCCTCTCCCGGCTCTAGGGCTGCCGCGGCCCACAGCCACCTCCCTCTCCTCCTCCTCCTCCTCCTCCTCCTCCTCCTCCCCAGACAGTACTGTGGGCCCAGCTGCTGCCAGGTCAAGAAGAGACGCTTTAGGAGGACCTGAGTGGGAGCGGGCTCACAGAACAGCAGGCGGTGCGTGAAGACGTGAACAGCTAGCGGGACGTGTGGACGTGAACACTCCTGCCGGTCCTTCATCAGCTCATTCCAACGCCATCCGATGGGTTCACACTATTGCTGCGAATTTGTTTTTGTTTTGTTTGGTTTTTTATTATTATTGTTATTATTCTGTTTTTTTGTTTGTTTCCATGCCAGTGGACTTAAACCAGTAATGGTTACCTCAGCAAAAACAGCAGAGCCGTCTCAATGCATTTGCTCTGCCCCTCTCTGCTTCAAATACGAAAATGGAAGACGAAAACAAACAAAAAAAACACAGAAGTTGTTAAAACGAAGGTGCTGTAAACGAAAATGACTACAAAACATGCTTCAAAAAATGTGACGACTGCATCGCTAGCATTTCCGTTTGTGTCCGTGTACAGTTATGTTAAGCATTTTTTCCAAGTGCATTAGAACTACTATTGAAATTGTATTGTGAATGGGGCGGGGCCTGCGTCACTCCTGATAGAGAGCCTTGCAACAACTCTCTGTTCTTGGTGCTCATTCGTTGTTCTTTTTTACCCGAAAACCAACTAACCGGCCATCCTCATTGGTCGAGAATTGTGTCCATTTGCAAGCCAAGCCCACTGTAGCATGCTCTTCCTTTGCATTGTTGGAAGCCACATATGCTCAAAAAGATAAGTATAAAAGATAAGTATGAAATACTATATAGTAATTTTTGTAACTGATATATTTTTCAAATAATATTGTATATAGTGTAAATTTCACGGCGTTATACGAAAAAAAAAAGTTTAACATCCGGCAATGTAACGGGAAGCATATTGGCATTTGGGAAGCGCATTCAAAATGGCGAAAGTCGACGGAAAGTGGATGTTGCGGTGGTTTTTGTTCAAATTGGTATTGCAGTATTGCTGCATTGCAGTTTTTAACATTATAATGTGTATTGTATAGTTCTTGTATATACGTACATGAATGAAAGCTTTAAATGTTAATATTTATTGAATTTTTAAATGGTAAAGAAACTAGAAAAAAAAATTTTAAATACAAGTTTAAACAAATTTGGAACTCTTTGTTGTCTCGTGTCTTTATTCCAGAGAATCGATGTCTTCATTGTTTTATTGGTATTATGTTTTATTATTTATTATAATTATTTATAGCTTCAGTTGGTCAAAGACTGAATCCTAGGTTTTAGATTTAGTTTGAGATGGCCATCGTAAAAAAGGATTCATTAATTGTATTGTTTTCTGGGGTATGTGTATGTGGTCATTCAAACCAAACATACTATGGAAGAAATCTCACGACATACACTATATATTTCTGAAAGATTTTGAAAATTGAGTTATCAAAAATATGTATTCCTTTTTTTATTTTTATATGCAACATCGAGAGCAGTCATTTCTATTCCAAAAGACAAAGTAAAATACTTTTCTGCTGAAAATTACATTAACAACAACAGCAATACACTTTCCTATACACAAGTTTACACAAAAAAATCCTATGAAGACCATATTTCCTCATCCAACAGGCAAAGGGATTAGCCTCCCTATGATCTGCTGCTTGTATGCCACTTATTTAACACTCTGACAGCATCGGCAATCTCAGTAGTGCTCTCTACTGTATCAGCCATTTGTAAACTGAAAGTCTGTTACATCTGTGACAAGTGTCATCCAAGAGAGTGTGTGTGTCGAGGGCCGGAGAGACGGAGACAAACACCCATGTCAGGCCTGTTAAGTGGGTCCTGGTGTGAGCCGCCTGCGGAGCTGTCTGATGAACTCCAGCTGTGCTCGAGGCAACGCCTGATTGACTATCGACTTTGGCAACCATCCCTGAGAAGAAGATACAGAGAGAAGGTACATGAATGTGTGAATATACTTCTGTAACTTTTGGTAAAAAAAAAAAAGAAAGTTGCATAAAAAGTCATGAATGAGCAGGTGAGGGTCGGGCATCTTGCTCATGACAGACTGCAGACATTGTGAATCAAATTAAGAACCTTTCAGCTAGACATATTATTTTCAACCATTGCTGTTGTATTAAATCTTGCTTCTTTGGAAACCGAAAGAAAACCTGTTTGATTTGAAGAACCTCTTTACTTGTTAAGGTTTATACTTAGGGTGCTGCCATTGATTTCTTTCAGACGCCTGATAATTGTATTTTGACGTCAAAGAAAAATCTGACCTTCACATCCATGTTGAGGAGCCACGTTAGACGGCTGGATGACTTGTCTGGCAGAGGCTCCAAGATGAAGCAGCTCGGGTCCATCCTCCGCTCTGTCACCGGGAAACACATGGCCAGTCAGTATCACAGTGTCGGCAAAATAAATGATAGGATGCTTTAACTTATATATATATATACACATTGCACTATTCGGCAGATGCTTTTGTCCGAAGGAACTTGGACAGTGAAATCAGATACGTGTCTTGAATAAGCAGGTATAGGGGTTTAGGCATCTTGCATCAAGCACACCTTATGTTTTAAGGCTGTGGATATTAGGGACTCGAACCCAGAACATTTGGGTTGGGGGTCAAACACCCTAGCCAATCAAATTGGCATTCAATCCCAATAACGATCAGTAAAAGGAGAAATGTAATATTGCTAGATAGAACAACAATATGATGGGCTGATTGGTGATGGGACTGAAGACATTGCAAGTGAGTCATGGTTAGATGGCTTGGGTCCAAGAGGGCAAGAGGTGGCCCCCTACCTCACAAAGCCCTTCTGTGGCGGCACGGCCTCCAGGTGAGCCGGAGCTCCTCCCACATAGATCCGGGACTGGTGTTTGCAACTGTATCTGACGCTCAGGAAGTCCCGTTGGCCAATCAGATTCCCCGCCGTCTCCGCTGACACCTCGTGCGTCACCATGGTTTCCGGTCCGATGCGCTTGAGCACCTGCGACACACCAGAGTTCCTATTGAGGGGACGCCACATAGCCGCCACTGATGGCGTTTTTTCCATGGACACTTAGACCTTGAGATCTCTGCCCCAACCCGCCAAGACCCGACGGGTCCTAAACCCTAACCCCAATAGGAAACACTAACCCTAAAACCAAACCTTGGAACCATCAACCAAACCCAATCAATTTTGTGTAGTATACCATTAGGGTTAGTGGTAGTTAGTGTTTCTTTAATAACTTCTTTTCTGAAGGTCGGAAAGACACAAATTGGTGGGGACGGAGCCAACTAATAAGTCTTGTGGAGTGTGTGTGTGTGGAGTGTGTGTTGTTGATGGCTGGTTTACAGCCTCACCCGGCCTGAGTCAGACTGATTGGACTCTGGCTGGGTGGGGCTGCACACCTGTGGTGCATGAGCAATTATGGCACCCAGTATAAACCAGCTATCACCACACACACTCGAGGAGGAGTGACTGTCATGGCAGCTTGGAACATCGGCTCGGCAAATACCACCTGCCATCTCCAATAAAAAAACTTGAAATAACATCTTCCTGTGCCGGAGGGCCCCCGGAAAAGCCACTTAGGTGTTGTGTGGTAGGAGCAACCCTGCCACACTGGTGTGTGTGTTGATGGCTGTTTTATCCTGGGTGCCATGATTGCTCATGCACCACAGGTGTGCAGCCCCACCCAGCCAGAGTCCAATCAGTGTGACTCAGGCCAGGTGAGGCTGTAAACCAGCCATCAACAACACACACTCCACACACACACACTCCACAAGTCTCTACGACCTTCAGAACAAAAGTTATTCAAGAAACCCTAACCCTAATTGGAAACCCAGACCTTAATTAGAAACCCTAACCCTATTAGGAAACCCTGACTGCGGTTGTTGAAACCGATTCTGATTTTGAATCTGATGCAACTTTTGGGTGTGTAGTCTTTCTAATTCCATATTTTCACAGTCTAACAGTTTCACGACAAACTGCAACGTTCTTAACTTGCAAAATCATCTTTTAAATTGTGTAAGTCGTACACATTATATGTGTAATTCATACACAATTCAAATCGGGGTCAAAAAATTCTTTGTCTCTCGCCGTTGACTACCGTACATATTCTTTCCGAAATAAGGTCCCATGGTGGTCAACCGGAAGGGGAGGGACTCTATAATCCCAGATGTTTAAAGTGAATTCATATATAATGTGTAATTTCATCAGATACATGAAACCTACACATGCTATCGTTGTATGCGTTTCAATATATCACATTTATACCCTTAATAGGCCTATAATGACCTGTAATCATGCAAATCATGTGACACATTCTAATCTTCTGATTGAACGAACAGGGCTTGATCTCGTGTCATTAATGTCCAGTGTGCTAATTTTTTCTTCATTTTCATTTTCTTCATCATAGCTCACCATGGCAACACACACAGAGAACCATTCACGAGAAGAGTATCTCACACATTTCTAAAGGAGCTCAACAAGCTTCAGACTATGTAAACACCGCCTGAACTACCCTCTGAGGGCTCGCTTGACGCCGCCTCGTCGTCGACCGCCGCCGCCGTCTCACCTTGATGTGTTGAATGCTGGGGTTCCATCGGTGCATCTCCTCCACCCTCACAAACAAGATGTCATACAGTTCCTCCGCGCTGGCCTCCAGCACCGCCTCCAGCCTAAACACCTTCCCAGACTCCGACAGCAGCACCTTGCTGCTGATCACGTCGCCGTTCTCCTGAATTTGACAAACAGTGCCGCGACGGGGTCAGTCAACATAATGACTAATATATAACACTCCAATGCTTCTATGCGTGCAAAATGGAGGCGGTCGTTGTGACATGTGACATCGAGATGTGCAAGCCCCGTGTCAGAAGACGGCAGAAGACATCAGACAGATTGGCGACTACCTCTGCAATCTCCGTCGTCCATCCCTCCTTGTCCGTCAAGATTCCCAGGGCCTGCCGCGTCGCTTCTTGTCCTTGGTGCATGAACAGCAGCTCATCTTCTCTCAGCAATACCTGCCTTGGGTTTTCTAGTTTGGCCTCTGAAATGTAAATATATATATATGTGTGTATATCACACTAATAACAGTGAGAATGGAAGAGACAAAACAAAACCATTGGAAATCAACCTTCAAATGAAAAGATGTACCTGTTAAACATCTGCCCTTGTAGCTCATCCACTCTGGCAGATGGATCTGTCCCAGGCGTTGCATGACACCGATCTCTTGGCCAATCACTGTGACAGCAGTGCGTTGTAGACCTGCATGACAAAACCACCAAGAGGTGTTTGAGCACAAAAGGTGACATAGAAATGGTAACATCACAAATTATATAACATGCTTTACTTTATTCAGAAGCCTTTGTGTACATTCTCGTTGCACCTAAAGGTAGCTTCTCTCCTGTTGAAGGGTTTAGGTGCCATCATGTCTTTATTGTGTAGATTCCTTTAGTTGCCTTGCATTCTTGAGGATATGTCCACCACTCCTTCCCCATAGTGCATTACACATTAACTTGGCCGCTCTCAAACCAGCCATGGCCAATCCATAACACTCCTCTCTGTTTTTATTCTGTTCATATCAGACCTAAAATCCTTTGATGTTACTTCACACGATGCGAAAGTCTCCCGATACGAATCATGTACCCTTGTCTCTGTGAAGATGCTTGGGAAATGCTGCCAGTGTGTCTTCTTGTGATCATGCTCCATTAAACCAAATGTTTT
Source organism: Merluccius polli (assembly GCA_030340625.1). Classification (NCBI taxonomy): domain Eukaryota; kingdom Metazoa; phylum Chordata; class Actinopteri; order Gadiformes; family Merlucciidae; genus Merluccius; species Merluccius polli. The sequence continues at coordinate 83,217 of JAOPHQ010004594.1, read as the reverse complement.
GCCGCCATGAAGTGTCGTACAAGAAATCATTATTCATCAAACAGCCGCAGCAGCAGCAGCAGCAGCTTCAATGGGCTCAAACATAAGAGATGTTATGAACCAGCGATATCATACCTGAGGAAGCAATCTATCTCTCTCTCTCTCTCTCTCTGGATTTCTTCCCCCCTCTCTCCCGCTCTCATTCAAACCCCTTCCTCTCTCTACTTGTCAACCTCTCATTCTCCTCCTTATTCTTCTCTCTCGCGCTCTCTTACCTGACACGGTCCTCAGATGTGGGTAGGAGATCCCACAGCAGAGTTTCACTACAGCAGGCAGCATGTCTGTGTGTGTTGGGGGGGGGGGAGGGGGGAAGGGGAAGCGCAAAAGCGGACCCTGGAAGGGTGGTCAGGCTCTTTATACGGCCCCTGAAGGACACTGTAAGGAGATAAGGGCTGTTGAGGAAGATAGGATTCATTCTGGATCCACTATCAAGGCTAACGGTTGCACGGACACACACACACACGGAAACATAAGATGCTTGCATCACCCCTCTATTTCGGCTCCATCTCAGCTAAGGGGGGTGTCGGCACATGTTGCTTGCAACCTGCAGCAGCCATAGTTTAGTCATGGAGATTGAATGCACCAATGTTTGTTGTGTTACGTAACAGTGGGGTTCAGGAACGACGGGTCTTACACATTTGAGATCATTTAGTCATTCTGTTCTGCAGTTAGTCATTCTGATCTTTAACAAACATGTGCAGCATAAGCCTTTAGATCATATCCTCATGCATATTTCCAATAGATGAATATATATAATATGGTGACCAATATAGATGATTATGAAGCAGAGTATATGGATACAACTGAAACAATGCAAAAACCAATCATCCTTAAGCCGGTCCAAAGCGTTGATCTAAATCAGCCCAGTAATTCATAAAAATAGAAAAAACTCGAATGATATCTAAGCAAAGCAAAGCATGCAAACCCGAATGTGGAGCGGTCATGTGTTCCTCAGCAGCAGCCTCTGACATGAAGCTCCGACATTGTGCTGAGAAGATGGGCTTTAAATACTCCCTGGCCTTGAATTCTTAGGTTACATCACACTGCGACACAAACTTTTGTCCTCACCAAAACCTCGCTCCTCGCGTCTTTAAGGTGTAAGATCTTTCTTTCTGTCTGCGAGCTAATACAAATGTGTGAGGACGCAGAAATAATCCAGGCAGAACCGTCCACCATGTCAATTATTCTTTGCCGTCGCCGTTTCCCAGATAATCAATTGTTTTGTGTAATGGTGAAATGGATTCACATTGTTTCACCAAGAGTAAGGAGTATGCCTGGAACGTCCCTCCCATCAGTCCCTCATTAACACCGTGTGTACCATTAGTGAATTCTCAGCCTCACGCCATCACCTAGGAATGAAAAAGAATGCATAGGTGAAGGGAAGAAAGAAAGAAAGAAAGAAAGAAAGAAAGAAAGAAAGAAAGAAAGAAAGAAAGAACGTATTCAAGCAAAACAAAGAAAAAATTAAGGAGAGAGCGAGAGAGAGAGAGAGAGAGAGAGAGAGAGAAAGAAAGAAAGAAAGAAAGAAAGAAAGAAAGAAAGATACAAAAAGAAAGAAACGACACCACACTAAACGATGGATGTGTTTCATCAAGCCGGGGCGAGTGAAGACGCCTACACCATCTCTGCTCCACCGGAGGCCCTAGGAAACAGCTGCTTCTTATCGCTCCAAAGCCAACAGGTGACCTTGTGAGCAGCGCTCATGACGTTGGCAATGTACTTCATCTGCTGACCTGGTCACCGCATGGACATGTACACACACCCTCTTGAATCCTCTTCAAGCAACCTGCAGTTATCCTCTTTGTTAATCATTTTTTCAGTTTGTTTGTCAGTTTTGTGTTAATGAAAAATGTTGATTCTGTTAACCAAGTACCCGTAGAGTGTGTAGCAGTGCGGGTAATTAAGGTTTATTTAAGTATTTGTTTCTATCTAGAGATGTCTTTTTCCCTCTATATTCCACTTTCAGGGGCTATTTTTTAAATGGTGCTTTCCATAAAATCAACATTAAAAAGTAAAGAATCCTCACTAGAAAAAATAATAGATTACTCTGTCCCTCTGGTGTACACACACACACACACACACACACACACACACACACACACACACACGCACACACACACAGCAATCACTGGACAGAATAAACCCATCAGAACAAAGGGATTGACGAGGTAAGACATGTTGGCCCTCAGCCCTAATTAGCTCCTGACTCTTCACACATCAGGGATTAGCCTACATATTTATCTTTGTCCAACTGAGTGTCTTCCCACTGCAAGGTAACTTATCTGAATGGAGCAAAAATAAATAAATAAATGCATAAAATCATGTTTTATTCTATTATTTTATTTCACATGCAATAACAATCTGATTAAAATCTTCTACCCAGCACAAATTTGTGAAAATTGTACATTATATGCCAACACAATGAGATTTCATCTTCAGGTTGCAGTTCTATTGCATATTTTTTTATACATTTATTCTTTTTTTTGTGTGTGAAATAGCACAGTCAATCGTAATACTAAATACTTTCTTCCACAGAGTGAAGTTAATGGTTAAAAGTCAACATAACATTATTTTTATTTCCTCCTTGATAAATGTAAAAAAAACCAACCATGCTTGAACTTCCACATCTACCGTGAATGAACACACATGTCTTTATGCCTCTTCATGGTGGATTCCAAGAACCTCTGCCTCTCCAATCATTTCTGTGAAACAGGTCGAACCCACAGTGTGTTTGTTTGTGAAAACATGTGAACAAAGATTTGTATAGCAGTGGATATTTTGATTCCAACCCTTCTTACCTGGTTTGTCCTGAGTGGAGGAACGATGCATGCGGCTCCTGCTGTGTCAAACAAACCCAACAAGAAAACCAAATAACCACAATTGTCACAAACACGAGTGCTTTGCCGAGCATGTGCCGATGGAAGGAGTGTGTGGAGTCGGCCGAGTGCTAGGCCTACCTTGAACCCTGCGGTTTCCTGTGGGTCTGGCCTGATAAAGGGCCTTGTGTGGACAGTGTGGTGGGGCAGGGGTGCCGAGGGTGGAAGTGTTCAATGTCCCCATGGTGGCCCAAGGCCTTGAGATCCTCCATCGCCTGCTGGACCATGTGCATCACCAGGTCCTTCTCTGTGGACGGTTGTCAGGAGACATGATGGATGATAATACTGATAATACTAATAATACCAATAAGATGAATACTACTACTACTACTGCTACTGTTACTTCTACTTCTACTACTACTACTTATACTACTACTACTACTACTACTACTACTACTACTACTACTACTACTACTAATACCACTACTACTACTATACTACTGTACTATAATACCACTACTACCATTACTTCTACTACTACTACTACTACTACTACTACTACTACTACTACTACTACTACTACTAATACTACTACTACTACTACTACTATTACTACTACTACAACTAATAATACTACTACTACTACTACTAATACTATTACTACTACTACTATTACTACTACTACTACTACTACTACTACTACTAATACTACTACTACTACTACTATTACTACTAATACTACTACTACTACTACTACTACTACTACTACTACTACTAATAATAATAATAATAATAATAATAATAATGATAATAAAATAAAATAAATCATGTTTAAAACAACATTTACAACAGTAGGTTGAAGCGCCACGCTTTGTGTACTTGTTGTGTGTGAGACACGACAAGAGGAGGGCCAGCGTACCTCTCTGGCCTGCGAACAGAAGCCACGTCTGGACCTCTGATAAGGAATCCGTCTGCAGGATTTGACAAAGCACCTCCAGGACCTGGCAAGAGTGGTGGGCATGAGCTAATTACCTGTGTCTATCATGGCCAAGCACCCTAGCAACAGACTGTGCTTAACAAAAGTGGTCTATTTCTAAGTCTATTAGGCTTTAACATATCAGACACTAAACCTAACAGAACAGTATGTTAAATATGTCAAATTGTGTTTGTCAGAATTGGTATTTTGAGTCTCTCCCACGGGCCAAAATGTTCTTAAGATTAATTTGTGTTAAATGTTACATCTTTCTCCTTTCTCCGACATACTTTGTACACTTAATATTATAAAAGCTTAAGTAGACTATATAAGACAAGAGATAGGGGTTGGGAGGTGAGGTGGAGATAGGGGTGGTGTGGTGGAGGTGATGAGGTAGAGGTTGGGAGGTGGTGTTGAGGTGGAGGTAGGGGTTGGAGGGGTGGAGATGATGAGGTGAAGGTAGGGGTTGGGGGGGGGGGGGTAGAAGTTGGGAGGTGGTGCTGATGTGGAGATAGGGGTTGGGGGGGGGGGATGATGAGGTGGAGGTAGGGGTTGGGGGGTGGAGATGATGAGGTGGAGGTAGGGGTTGGGGGGTGGAGATGATGAGGTGGAGGTAGGGGTTGGGGGGGTAGAAGTTGGGAGGTGGTGCTGAGGTGGAGGTAGGGGTTGGGGGGTGGAGATGATGAGGTGGAGGTAGGGGTTGGGGGGGGTAGAAGTTGGGAGGTGGTGCTGAGGTGGAGATGGGGGTTGGGGGGGTGGAGATGATGAGGTGGAGGTAGGGGTTGGGGGGTGGGGTGGAGGTAGGGGTGGTGGAGGTAAATGTTGGGAGGTGAGGTGGGGGTCGGGAGGTGGAGCTAGGGGCTGTAGTTAGGTGTTTGGTAGGTGAGGTAGGGCTGGTACCAGGAGCTCTTGGTCGTGGAGCGGCTGAGGATGGAGAGCGTGTCTCTGGGTGGAGGTCCTACGCTGGTAGACCTTGGTGGAGGAAGGGATGATCCGGCCCGTCTGAGCCGAGTACTGGGTCTTCCTGCGGCCCGCTTCGTCCTCCAGTGGCTTCTAATGCCGCGTTCACATCAAAAACAAAGCATTTTCACCGCGGGATGATTTGTATTTACTTGCGGCTCTCGCGACATGAAAGCCTTTGTTGACGTTGAATGACGCCATTTGCGTGGCGTCCGTTTGTGTGCTTTCAACAGTTAGTTTAAAGTTACTACTATACTATATTTATATGGTCATGGTATCAGAACTTCCACAGGGAACATCAAAAGGGAAGGAAGCACCGGTACATCAAAAGGGAATAATGAGACACGGTTACTAGCAGGTTTAACGTGTGCAATTGCATGAATTATGCATCACATGAACAAAATGGTAGCAATCAGTGTACCTCTGGTGTGTTCTTTGCTTTAGAGGTCAGACTAACTCTTGCAGCCAGTTCTTTAAGCTCCTCCCTCCAAGCCTCTGGCAAAAGTCCTGCGGAGTACAAAATAAATCATAATTATATCCAAATTATAATAATAATAATATAAATATAATTTATTTTTAAATTATATATTATATATATATTTATTTGTATACATATTATATATAGTAAAACATATTACATATATTAAAAATATATGATATATATATTTTCATATTATATTCATATAATTTAAACACACACACACACACACGCACACACACACACACATGCACACATGCACACATGCACACACACACACACACACACACAATGTAATCCATGTGGCCCATGATTGTGCAGACTTCCCTGGTTTCCTCTGGGGACTACAACCCTCATAAGGCCGTATGGGACCTGGTGGCAGAGGGAAGGCCATGAGCCCTGCCTGGCTCTTGATGAGTGGATGAGGAAATAATGATGTGGCGACACCCCAATCATCTTTCACCATGCACACGGGATTCCCGTTAAGCCCTGTTGGGGTCAAAGGTCAAAAGAAGGAGCTTATTTTGTTGTCACACAACAAAATAAGCACTTTTCACAGATATATAGCACTTTTCACAGATATATAGCACTTTCACAGATGAAGATCACAAAGTGCTTCACAAAAATACAATACAATAAATATATCATAAATAAAATACAATACAACAGTAGAAACATAAAGATACAATGAATAAAACAAATTAAGACATTAACTAAAAGCCTGCTTAAATAAGAAAGTTTTCAGCTGTTTCTTAAAAGAGTCCACGGATTCGGAGCACCTTAGAGAGAGAGGCAGGGCATTCCAAAGTTTGGGTGCCACTACCTGGAAGGACCGGTCACCTCGGGTCTTAAAATGAGTAAAAGGGACCATCAACAATCTGTGACCTGACGACCTCAAAGTACGGGCAGGTACATGTAGCTCAATCAGGTCAGAGATGTACGGGGGTGCTTGGCCATGTAGGGCTCTAAAAGTAAGGACCAAAATTTTAAAATTGATTCTAAAATGGACTGGTAGCCAATGCAGGGCAGCTAAAACAGGGGTGATGTGTGCTCTTTTGTGAGTGCGGGTTAAAAGCCGTGCAGCTGCATTCTGTACAGTCTGGAGACGGTCTAGGTCTTTCTTATTTAGGCAGGAAAAAAGGCTGTTACAGTAGTCTAAACGAGAGGAAATAAAAGCATGAATGACTATCTAAGTTCAGCTTTGGACACCATATCGCTTAATTTTGCTATGTTCCTCAGGTGGAAAAAACAGTTTCTGACTAATTGTCTGGAGTGCTGCTCTAGCGGCATTGCAGAGTCAAAAGTGACACCCAGGTTTCTGAGGCTTGACTGAGCTGATGAGCCTAAAGCATCACTGATGTACTGTCTGATCTGTGGGATTTTGTCATCCGGCGCAATAATTAATGTTTCTGTTTTATCAGAGTTGAGTTTCAGGTAGTTGGCGTTTAACCATTTTTTGATGTTGGTCAGGCAGTCAGATAAGGCAGACAGTTTATGGAGCTCATTGTGTTTAAACGTGCAATACAACTGAATGTCATCAGCATAAAAATGGTAAGATACATTGTTATAAGACCGGATTATTGCATCAAGTGGGAGTATGTATAATAGGAATAAGATTGGTCCCAAGACTGAGCCCTGGGGGACCCCACATGATAATTCAGCGGTATCAGACATAATCTGGTTTACACAGACACTAAAGGTTCTACCTGACAAATATGACGCGAAACACTGTAGAACTGACCCAGACATCCCAACCAGATCACGGAGTCTTTTGATCAGCGTATTATGATCGACGGTATCAAAGGCAGATGACAGATCTAGTAGTACCAGGACAGTGTATTCCCCCCAGAAGAGAACAAAATGTCGCTTGAGACTTTAAGTAAAGCAGTTTCAGTAGAATGCCTTTTCCGGAATCCAGACTGGAATTTATAAAAAATCTCATGGTTTTCTAAATGTACAGCGAGTTGTTCTGCCACCAATTTTTCTTTAAGATTTTTGACACAAAGGGAAGTTTAGAAATTGGCCCAAATTTTTCAGGATGTGATGGATCCAAGCTGGGTTTTTTCAATATTGGTTCGACAACAGCATGTTTAAACACGCAGGGAACAACACCAGTTAAAAGAGATAAATTAAACACCTCAACAATGCAAGGGCCAATAGACTTAAAAGACTTTGTGAACAGCGCTGGAGGGAGGACATCTGTAAGACAGGAGGAGGGTTTCATTTTATCAAGAAGGGTAGAGACATCATGTAATGTTACAGGGTTAAATGAGGACCAAGTGTGAGGGGGTGACAACACAGAAGCAGACTCAAAGCAAGATGGTGGTAAGATATTTCCCCTGATATCTCTGATCTTTTTAACAAAAAAAATTGAGGAGTGCATTACTATCTGCTTGAGAGAACAGGAATTTGAGGGGTCGTAGGGGACACTATGGAGTGTATGGTGTCAAACAGGATTTTGGGGTTTTTCTTATTCAACAAAATTAGCTGAGAGAAGTATTGGGTTCTAGCATTTCTTAGAATTTAATTCAAGCGGGCTCTCAATTCCTTCAGGTCGATCCTATGAGCATCAAGCGTTGTTGATTTCCATAGGCGCTCTACCTTTCGACAATTTCTCTGTAGTTTCTTAATATGTTCATCAATCCACGGACAATGATTTTTGTGCGAGACATGGCTTGATTTCAAAGGTGCCACTTTGTCTATAATGTCCAAGCAATGGCTGTTAAAAGCCCCCATTAAAGCATCTGCGTCACTGTATCCCACCAGGGAGTATGGATCAAACAAAAAAGAAAACTTCCAAACAGCATCCTCATTTATAAACCGCCTTTCTACCCTTGTTTTTGGAGGAGGAGGATCCACGGGAAAAGTAAGGTCAAAGAAAACAACTATGATCACTAACACACACATCCTCTACACACACATTAGCAATGCATAAACCAAAGGAGAAGACAAGGTCCAGGGTGTGGCCCTTAGTGTGTGTAGGTCCGGAGACATGCTGGGTGAAGTTGAAAGAGTCAGTTATGGACAGGAGGTCAGCAGCCATGTTGCAGCTGACCTTATCAATGTGAAGGTTAAAATCACCAATGATTAAAACCTTCTCCAACTTAATTATAGAAAAAAAAATCTTCAAGGAAGGCACCTGCAGGGCCAGGGGGGCGGTAAATTAAAACACAATAAAATACATTATTTGAACCAATCTTTAACATCTGTAACTCAAAGGAGGAGTGGTTAACTAAATGTATTTCTCTGCACAAGTATATGTCGCGATATGCAGCAGCGAGCCCACCTCCTCGGCGTGCCAGGCGAGGTGCACCAGTAACTGAGCAGAGCTCGTTCAGGTGGACAAATTTACCCTCGCGTTGCCACGTTTCAGTAAGAAACATAAAATCCAGGGATTTTCTGGTGAAAAGTTCATTGAGGATGAAAGAGTTGTTAGCAATGGAGCGGGCATTGAGCAGGGCTAACCGGACTGATTGTGACAGGCCATGGTGCCTGACAGATGACTGCAGGGGGAATTGCCATTAAACACCTGTTGCGTGCTTGTGTTCTGTGTCTATGCCGAGTGGACGGTCGGCGGACAGAGAGGACAGGCAGGTACAGAAAACAGATTTACAGTCCTATCTGAATAGTGCTGGGGGTGAGGGAGAGACCCCCTTATGTCAGGTAGACCAGCGGTTGAGGAAGTCGATGACAGGTGCGGCCAGCAGGGGGAGTTCTGGGGAGGGACCGTCGACGGTGAGTGCACCACAGAGGGAGAGGGGTGTGTGTGTGAGGGAGGAGTAAATAACATTAACACATGCGCGCACACACACACACACACACATTGTGTTTTTTCTGATAAGAGCCAAAACAAAAATGTAGGGAATTCGGGCTGTGTCCTTTATTTTTGTCCATTGATTATCTATCCTTTCAAATCCTATGACATTTTATCTGCTTATATAATGTCAGATCAGCTTATCTTCATGGAGAGGACCCATTCTTTCCAGAAATAGACATAGATGCAGACACACTAGCACACAATGCCACTGGCGGGAACAAACAATGATTTATCTCAAAACTAAAAGTCAATTTAGATTGTATTTGTTTGTTTGCTTTTGTGCCCTGCCTTAGGATATCAGATTTCAGCCATGTGGGCTACATGCAGTGGACTTTTACCCTTCCATCCGCCTACTCTCCTATCAAAAACCACATTTACACAGTGCAGGATTCACTGAACCACCTTCACTGTTTAAATAATGGTTCTTTACATATAACCAACTGTACATATGTTGTGACACTCTGCATACTCACCAAATGTACACATGCTGTTCATACTGTACATACAACAGTATGTTGGTATATCGTAACTCTCCACTGTCCATCACTGTACATATTGTAAGATATAGCATTACTTGCTGTAGCACTGCTGTAGCTTCCCTTTCATAATTCAATACCATTTCACTCTTATTACGTTGCATGGCCTTGCCTCATTAGCATGGTCACTGAAATCAATGTTATTTTTTCATACTTTCAGTCATAACATTAAGAGTTTTCTTTCTCTGTCAGAAAGTAATATATAAAAATGATATGATTAGAATCATTCCAATTGTGACAGAATCAAGCAAGACCAATACAAGTGAAGCTATGATGCAAACGATGGCACACAAATGATTAAAAGCAATCACCATGTAATCACCATATATATATATTTTTTTATTTTATTTTATTTTATATATACATATACATACAAACAATATGTCCCTGGTCTCTTAAACTAGACCATGACAGGAATAATAATGAGAGCCTATATACCATTCATGGTCTGTGCATCAAAGGCAAGCCCTCGAGGTGCAGATGCTGAAGAACCCTGCTGAGATAAAACATGTCCTGCTTCTTACTGCCAATACAACTTTCACAGTCTATTTGTGCTTTCCTGGTGTCAGGCGACCCTAGAGCTCACTATTGTCCCTATTATGAGAAATAAATTATAATAACTATATGTATAACTAATTATGTTTGCAATGTAGGCCTGTTTAAAAGAGAATATGGGATGATAGTTACTAAGTGACCCAACAACACAAATGGTCTGGTTGAGTCTCTTGGTAAAAAAAAAAGAAAGAAACACATTGAAATACTTCACTGGTGAGCTCATCCTCTCCGGTTCACAAGATTAAAACCATAATATTTTCATAGTATTTATCAACTCTCACTGATGCGTTTGCTCATTGACAATGTGTTTTAATTGTTTTAAAAGGACTTGGAACTGGACAGCTCCGTCCGTGTTTCAATGCTTAAATTGTTCACATGAACAGATTCGTAGTATTATGCTTAAACTGGAGGTTGCCATGCCTGTGTAGCCTAGACTCTGTAACCCTGATGTAACCCTATGTTTTATGCAGACCTATGTAACCCTGTTTTTTATGCTGCTTTCTTGGCCAGGTCGCTCTTGCAAAAAAAAGAGATTTGAATCTCAACGAAAGATTAAATAAAAATACAAAATAAGGGCTCTACAAGGCCTATACACACTCTCTCTCTCTCTCTCTCTCTCTCTCTCTCTCTCTCTCTCTCTCTCTCTCTCTCTCTACGTATGTGTGTGTGTGTGTGTATGTCGGGGGGGGGGGAAGTGGATATTTGTGCAGCTCACCTTGAATATGCCTGACCCGATGAGGGTGAGGGTTGTGCCGGGAGAAAAACGAATGATGACTCATGGTGCCGAAGCGCGGGCTACTTCTGATCGATGTGCGTGCACTTTGAGTGCTGAAGGGCATCGGATAGTAATTACCGGCGGCCCTCTCCTCGGCGGCCGGGCGGGTAAAGGCGCTGGGCGGTGCAGCAGCGGTGGACATTGTGGCAACCACAGATTAACACGGATAACACGGATTCCCTGAAATAAAAATAATTGGAAACAAAATGTAAATGTCATTATTATGTATATATATATATATATATATATATATATATATATATATATATATATATATATATATATATATATATATATATATATATATAGATATAGATATAGATATAGATATAGATATAGATATATATCTTCCTCAGATGCCATTCCAGCTTTTTTTGACGCCCCTGGTTTGAGGTGAACTGTGTCTGATGTCAACCGGTGTCACCGGTTGAAAGCTGGAATGGCATCTGAGCGGGCGACCACAACATGTATCAGCATATTAACGAGTGAGAGTTTAGAAAGAGAAAATCTGAAGCGATAAATTAATTAAATACCATTTTTTGTTGGTGTGAATTTGTCTTACCTTACACAACGGGCTCTTGTTCGGTTGCAGGTCTTGCACGGGCAATGTTTCCAATGTTGCTAAGGAAACCTGTTACTCAAAACAAGAATAGTCACCCTGCACAATGGGGGGGTCACCTTACAAAAGATTCATTTCATTCATTTCACCACATTTCAAAACCATGTGGCCTAGTAAACATCTTATTGTGTAATGTTCATCTGCACAATGGCCTACTTCAGTCACAGAAATACATTAAGAAAAAAAAAAAAGAAGAAAAACATGAATCAGACCCACATAGCATCTCTCTTACAAATAAAGGTATACATACAGCATATTGCTGCATATCTGCTGCATTGCAAACAGAATATATGTTGAACCATCTATAAGCCATCTGCAGGCTACATATGTTGAACCATCTACGCTATTGGCAGGATTCATATGTTGAACCAGCAATAAGCTATCTGCAGGCAGTCCTGCTTATCTTCCCATCGGACAGAGCTTGTCAGAGGAACATGTGAGAAACGTCCTAAACCTGCAGGCAGCCTTGGAAGAGTCCAAGGCTGCCCACTGCTGAAAAGGGGCTCGAACAAAGTTCACATTTAAATGCTTCTGAATGTTTCTTTCAGTATTGAATTTCAACAAACTCTTGACTCTCAACAAACCTTGAGAGTAAATTACACTCTTAATTATAACTTTATTGAGCGTGCGGGGCAGTATCTCACTTGGCTGCAATACTTTTAACATGATTTTATCTTGTGTTTGGTTCAGTGTCATGCTCTCTCCGGGGAACGAATTCAGTGATGTATAGAGTAGCTATTGCATTTCACTTTGGGGAGCTCATATCTGGGGGTATTCTCCTGTGTATAGTATAGAAGCATACATGAATGTTCTTATCTAGCCTATAGACCAGCCTCAAACTCAATAGAAGCCAAGTTTATTATAGGCCACAGATCAATGTTGCTCTCCTACATAGTGTCATCCATAGGTTTGAAAACCAGCGGCTGAATCTGCTGGCTTTCTGCTTGCTTTGACTCAGCCCTCACTTATATATTATGTATTGTGTGTCAAAACCCCATCGGTGAAGCGATGGGAGGCTATTGGCCTACACTGGATGGTTTCATTGATTTGAAATCCGCGATGCGCTTATTTTATTTCTTCTGACAGACTGTCAATGAAGCCTCCGCCTCGTCGTGGTGTTATCCCTTACATCTATCGAGGGCGAAATACATCAAAAAGCGTCCCGTGGCTGCTGTACCCGCGTAAAGCTGACATAATTGCAGCTTTACGCGGGGTCATGTTTCTAACGAGGGCACGGCCGCACTCTCGCTCCCAGCGCCGCTCCAAAATACGTCGACCTTTATTCACCCGAGGGCCGGGTTCACACGCCTCATGTACAGCTCTCTTTGTAACACTTAAAGACTGTGTTTTTCTTCATACGATCTGCGCTCCCCCCCCCCCCCCTCCCGCCCCCCGCCTCATTACAACACATTCAATTATCCCATCCATCCCATCTAGACTCTGTAATCCTGATGTAACCCAATGTTTTATGCAGGCCTATGAAATGTAACCTTGTTATTTATTCTGCTTTTCTTGGCCAGGTCGCTCTTGAAAAGAGAGAGATTTGAATCTCAATGAGTCTCATCTGGTTAAATGAAGGTTAAATAAAAATAATTTCCCCCTCCTCACTACAATACATAAAAAGAATTTCCCCAATGTGGAATCTTCTTCTTCTTCTTCTTCTTCTTCTTCTTCTTCTTCTTCTTCTTCTCAATTCTTCAATTATCCCACCCATCCCATTCCCCACCCCCACCCCCATACCCCCCTCCTCTCCTCCTCCCATCTGCAGTACCACTACGCCTCCTAAGATGGGCATGCCTCCCACTTTGCCAACACACACACACACACACACACACACACACACACACAGACACAGACACACACAGACACAGACACACACACACACACACACATTTCTTCTTCTTCTTCTTCAATTATCCCATCCATCCCATCCAATCCCTCACCCCCCACCCACCCCCATACCCCCCTCCTCCTCCTCCTCTCCTCCTCTCCACCTCCCCATCCTCTGCAGCACCACTACGCCTCCTAAGAGAGGCGTGCCTCCCACTTTGCCACCACACACACACACACACACGCACACGCACACACACACGCGCACCCTGATTTAAAAACCTCGCGGGCTGCACACAGTTCAGCCACAGTCACAGTCACAGCCAATGATCATCATCCGTTTATCTCTCCCCCCCCCCCCACCAAAGCATGGCCATCCATCCCACGGAGCCCGGCGCCGCCGCCGCCGCCGCCAAGATCACGCCCGAGGTCCTGCGGGAGATGCTGCGGCTGTACAACCTCTCCCGCCGGGAGTTCATCGACTCGTACGACATCCAGCCGCTGGTCTACGTGCCGGAGCTGCCGCCCAGCGTCAAGACCGCCTTCGTGGTGCTGTACGCCGCTATCTTCGCCCTGGCGCTGGTGGGCAACAGCCTGGTGGTGTACGTGGTGGCGGCCAAGCGGCGCGCCGCGCAGACCGCCACCAACATCTTCATCTGCTCGCTGGCCGTCAGCGACCTGCTCATCACCTTCTTCTGCGTGCCCTTCACCCTGCTGCAGAACATCTCGTCCGAGTGGCTGGGAGGTGGGTGGCAAACTTATGGATATAGTGTGTGTGTGTGTGTGTGTGTGTGTGTGTAGTCTCCTGAGTTATCATTTTTATCGCTTTTAATGTTTGATACTTTAAAGCTTTTTTTCTTTTTTTTCTCAAAACTATTATGGGGGTGGGGGTGGGGGTGGGGGTGGGGTTGAATGGCCACGCAAATCTGAAAGTTATATATGTCTCCTAAATCATTATTTTCTCGCCTTTGATATTTGATATTATAAGCTTAGGCTAATCTTTTTTTTTGTTCTCAAAACTATTATGGGGGGGGGGGGGGGTGTTTGAATGGCTACACAAATCTGAAAGTTATATATATATATGCTAAATCATAATTTTCTCGCCTTTGATATTTGATACTATAAGATGAGTATTTTTTCCCCCTCAAAACTATTATGGGGGGCATTCAACCCCCCCCCCCCCCCCCCCCCCCCCCCCCCCGTTTGAATGGCCACACAAATCTGAAAGTTATATATGTATGTCTCCTAAATCATCATTTTCTCGCCTTTGATGTTTGATAGCCTACTATAAGATGATTTTCTTTCTTTCTTTCTTTCTTTTTTCTTTTCTCAAAACTATTAACAATGATAGAATACAGTGAAGTCAGTGGAAATGACTTATTTGATTGCTTAATTGCTGAAGGTTTTAGGGAGAGAGAGCCGGAGTGTGCGGGTGCGTGTGCGTGTGCGTGTGTGTGTGTGCGCAAGGACTCCCGCGTAACCCATAAGTTGTCTATGCAGGTTGTGTGTGCGTGTGTGTGTGTGTGTGCGTGCGTGTGTGCGTGTGCTTGTGTGTGATGCCATTAGTTGTGGTGGATCTTTAAATTGAAATGATCATGAAAGATGGAGATGATGACCTTTCAATTTTATGATCTTTAAATAAAACGAGCGAAAAAAAAAAGAAACGAGGATCTTTTCATGGACGGTCTAAAATGACGAATAGGTAAATGAAATGATGAATGACCTATGAATAACAGCCTGTTGTGTGGGAGGGTGTTTTGTCTATTTCTGGGACAATTAGGCCCAACAGGACATCGCAACAAGTGCTCAGCACAGAGCATCTCTTCCTTAATTACATGTTGGCTTTTTCTTCTTTATGCACGGAGGACTGCTCATTGTAATAAGGAGTAATGGGGATGTTAATTACTTAAGATGACACGTTTATTATTGTGTTTTGCTGTCACATTGCTTTTGCACTTATAAATGATGGAGAAAAAAAACACTTAAAACATAACAGCAACATCAACAACAACAACATACACCGATGCGAGTGTCGGCTGGTTTGTGGTGCCGAGCATCAAGAAAAGGAGGCGAGGAGACGAGAAGATATTGCATCATGGGCATCAGGACAGGTGCACTGAGCTGGGATTCATATGAGTGTAACATATTCAGGAGTAGGCGGTTATGACATTATCATTATGCAGCCTCCTGTCACTTGTTGTTCTCCTGATTGGGGACATTCAGTCACTCGCAGAGACAGACTGCTGACCCAAAAAAACAAACACAGGCGTGCTTTCAAATATTTTATTCTGAATTGCCCCAATGAGACGACCAAATGGTTGTGTGTGGTCCGCGTGGCTCTCTGCAAATGGGAAAAAAAAACATTAAGACCGATATCTGAGGTGTCCCGTTGCGTTTGCCAAGGAGGAGGAGGGGGGGGGGGGGGGGCATCAAGGAGCCTCCCTGTGGAGGACATCAGCTTCAAGCACAACATGTCGAACATGAAGGTCAATACTGATCCGTGAGCAAATGATAATCCATACAACAGATGGTCTGAACAGTGTGAATGAGTGGTGCCTGGCGGCGGTGGTGGTGGTGGTGGTGGTGGTGGGGGGGGTCTCAACCAGTGGGTCTCAAACAATTTTGTTGTGTTGTTTTGTTACCCCCTCTGAGATTTCATTTCAGCCAAGCACCAAACCTTTTTCGGGGAGGGAAGACAATGAAAATTAATGTATGTGCAAGTTGTTGGGTGTGAATATGAACATTTAATGGGTGGTACAAATACTTACATTTTACTGAGAACCATCGGGTTGTGCTTCACTTATAAGAATTTGCGTCATTCATTGGAAAGACTGACCGAACTTGTGCTTGTATTAAAACAAAAGGGTTTAGAAATGTTCCAAGTATCTGGCTTCTCACCAAAGTGAAGGGAGTGAAGGGGTTAACAATACAATACAATACAATACAATACAAACAACTTGATTAATCCCTAGTGGGACCGTTCTGGTAGCTCCTTCCTCGCCCTTCATGTCAACACTTTTAGCACTGAACCACGGCCCGGTTGTTGTCCACACACGGTATACAAACCCTCCTGAGAGACTCTGTCACCAGAGCTGTCGAATGACCAGCCTTGGTCACTGAACGCGGAGCCCAGAGATCCAGCAAAAGAGCAATAGACCCCCCCCACCCCACCCTGACCAAACACAACCCAGGGTCAATGGTCTGACTGCTGACATGTAAATGGCAGTAAGGATGTTAACCTCCCGAATCCTTTCAACCTCTCGGAGGATTGCTATTTCACCTTGAGCTCCTCCGCACAAAGGGGAAACCTAAATGGGCTCTTAAGTGCTCTAAACTCACACAAGCAAACGCGGTCGGCGTCTCAAGGCGAGGAAGCACTCAGCACGTCTCCGTCTTGAAGCGACGAAAGAGCTTATTGAAGCTATTCAAACTTTTAGGGAGTGCCGAACGAGCAGAGTTGACCCGGAATTGTAGTGTAAGACCTTACACTACAAATATTCAGAAATACACAAGTGCACATTAACCTCTTACGCGTACTGTGTGTCTTTTGGTTCCTCAGGGGTGTTGGTATGCAAAACGGTTCCTTTTGTCCAGACCACCGCCATAGTCACAGGGATCCTGACCATGACATGCATCGCCATCGAGAGATACCAAGGAATTGTGTACCCGCTCAAAATGAGGAGGCAGTACACATCCAGGAGAGCCTACAAAATGCTAGGTAGGCGCATTTCTGTAATACGTATCTCGTTAAAGTTGTCCGTTTTTGAGCGTGGGAGTGTAGAAAAAAAAAACATAATTCCTGTTCCCCGTGAAGTTGAGGTACTCACTCAATGAATATTGTATGAAATGAACATAAATACAAAATTACCGTTCTCTAGAAGCCGAAAAAACAAGCTGTGCAGATTAGTTTTCTTGCACCGTATTTTTTGCATCGGCTTTTCAAACCAGGAAAGGAGTTTACAATGGTGTTATATTGTGTTACACTAATGATACGTTGTGTTATATAATTAGTTGAATGCAGTAGACGTCTTAGAAAATCCATAGGATGATCCCTACCTCTTTCAGTCACTCTGGAATTGTAATTGTATTAATTATAAATATTTAAGTACAAACAAAGTAACGAATGTTTGTGATATTAAAATACCCTTTTCAACATATAAAATCGTTGTAGAGTTATGAACACTTACTAATATATACTAAACTAATGCTAAGCCTTAGTAGTGTGCTACTAGTTTACTGCTAAACCCTTTAAACTCCATTGTGCAGGGATAGTATGGATTGCATCAGTGATGGTGGGCTCTCCAATGCTGTTTGTACAACAACTAGAAGTAAGTACCCAGAATACTTTATATATACCGTGATTTATCCCCCTACAATTCACCTCATCACAGCATGCTATCATTAGATCAGTAATGGGGCAGATCGTATTTAGCTTGCTCCTGCACCACAGGTGTGCAGCCTCACCCAGAGTCCAGTCAGCCTGACTGGGGCCAGGTGTGGCTGCTTAAACCAGCCAGCAAACACACACACTCACACACACACACCACAACCCTATTGATGAAGATGAACAGGCCTGTTGTGTGACACACCACACATACCAATGAGTACGACATTGGATTTAGAGATTTAGAGTTTATCAGTTGCTCTGGAGATGACAAAACTTAAGCCCAAAGCTTATGGAGCGCGACACAAACAAGAACTAGAATCGTATATATGATACACATCTATACACGCACATGGAGCACCATTGCATTTTTCCACTCTTTTCAAATAGGACACAAGTCTATTTTGGATGCGAAAATTCAGGCAGACACGGCGTGGCTTTACATTGAAGCCAGTGTGTAAACCTCTCTTCCCTAACCCTCTACATTACAAAACGTTATAGTGCTTTTTTATCCAAAATTTAAAAAAAAAAAAAAAATATATATATATATATATATATATATTTTTTTTTTTTTTTAAATCAACGTTTATGTACGATTCAAAGGCCAATAGTGTGTTGTGGAGTGTGGTTTGCAGCTTCACCTGGCCTGAGTCAGACTGATTGGACTCTGGCTGGGTGGGGCTGCACACCCGGGGTGCATGAGCAATCATGGCACCCAGGATAAACCAGCGCCGTGTTCCCATATCCGTACTACTTCCATGAGTACACTTAAACATAGTACACTATCCGCACTCAATAGGTACGCAGCGCTTCAGATGTTAGTGCTGTTCCAAATGCAGTACTCTGTGGCGCACTTAACGGAAATGACAAACAAGAACTAGAATCGTATATATGATACACATCTATACACGCACATGGAGCACCATTGCATTTTTCCACTCTTTTCAAATAGGACACAAGTCTATTTTGGATGCGAAAATTCAGGCAGACACGGCGTGGCTTTACATTGAAGCCAGTGTGTAAACCTCTCTTCCCTAACCCTCTACATTACAAAACGTTATAGTGCTTTTTTATCCAATTTTTTTTTTTAATAAATAAATAAAAGAAAAAAAAGAAAAAAAATATAAAATATAAATAAATATATCCGTATTTCCATGAGTACACTTAAACATAGTACACTATCCGCACTCAATAGGTACGCAGAGCTTCAGATGTTAGTGCTGTTCCAAATGCAGTACTCTGTGGCGCACTTAACGGAAATGACAAACAAGAACTAGAATCGTATATATGATACACATCTATACACGCACATGGAGCACCATTGCATTTTTCCACTCTTTTCAAATAGGACACAAGTCTATTTTGGATGCGAAAATTCAGGCAGACACGGCGTGGCTTTACATTGAAGCCAGTGTGTAAACCTCTCTTCCCTAACCCTCTACATTACAAAACGTTATAGTGCTTTTTTATCCAATTTCTTTTTTTTAAAATAAAAAAAAATAATAAATAAATAAATAATAATATATATATATATATTTTTTTTTTTTTAATTGACGTTTATGTACGATTCAAAGGCCAATAGTGTGTTGTGGAGTGTGGTTTGCAGCCTCACCAGTCAGACTGATTGGACTCTGGCTGGGTGGGGCTGCACACCCGGGGTGCATGAGCAATCATGGCACCCAGGATAAACCAGCGCCGTGTTCCCATATCCGTACTTACTTGAGTACACTTAAACATAGTACACTATCCGCACTCAATAGGTACGCAGAGCTTCAGATGTTAGTGCTGTTCCAAATGCAGTACTCTGTGGCGCACTTAACGGAAATGACAAACAAGAACTAGAATCGTATATATGATACACATCTATACACGCACATGGAGCACCATTGCATTTTTCCACTCTTTTCAAATAGGACACAAGTCTATTTTGGATGCGAAAATTCAGGCAGACACGGCGTGGCTTTACATTGAAGCCAGTGTGTAAACCTCTCTTCCCTAACCCTCTACATTACAAAACGTTATAGTGCTTTTTTATCCAATTTTTTTTAAAATAAAAAAAAAAAATAAAAAAAAAAAATAAAAAAAAAATAAAATATAAATAAATATATCCGTATTTCCATGAGTACACTTAAACATAGTACACTATCCGCACTCAATAGGTACGCAGAGCTTCAGATGTTAGTGCTGTTCCAAATGCAGTACTCTGTGGCGCACTTAACGGAAATGACAAACAAGAACTAGAATCGTATATATGATACACATCTATACACGCACATGGAGCACCATTGCATTTTTCCACTCTTTTCAAATAGGACACAAGTCTATTTTGGATGCGAAAATTCAGGCAGACACGGCGTGGCTTTACATTGAAGCCAGTGTGTAAACCTCTCTTCCCTAACCCTCTACATTACAAAACGTTATAGTGCTTTTTTATCCAATTTTTTTTTTAAATAAATAAAAATAAATAAAAATAAAAATAAAATAAAAAATATATATAAATAAATATATCCGTATTTCCATGAGTACACTTAAACATAGTACATTATCCGCACTCAATAGGTACGCAGAGCTTCAGATGTTAGTGCTGTTCCAAATGCAGTACTCTGTGGCGCACTTAACGGAAATGACATCAGCTGCGCGGCCGCGTCACCCGCCAAACACGTGAATCCATTAGACGTTCCCTGAGCGCGGCTCAGCCTGGCTCCGCCTCTTCCGCTACGTAGCTAAGATGGCTGCCGTTGAGTACGCAAAGTGTACACCGTTGCGCACTCAGCGGTTTGGCCGTTTTGAGTACACTTATTTTGCCGCAATCATAATCGGAACACCCTACGCTCCTGCTGAAGTCCCGTCTGCGGGTGCCGAGGTGGCGTCGAGGTGGCTGTCCGCGACCGCAGCTGGTGGCTCCGGAGCGGGTTTGGGCAGCCCTTCCGTGTCCCTTCCTGGTCGGAGGAGCCCCACGTTGGGCGCCAGTGTGGCAGTTGCTCCTTCCAACACACGCCACCTAAGTGGCTTTTCTGGGGCCGCAGGACACAGATCGATGTCGGCTAAAGTATGCATTTATTGGCGATGGCGAGACGTTAACAGCCGAGCCGGTGTTACACGCTGCCATGACAGCCGCTCCCTCCCGAGTGTGTGTGTGTGTGTGTGTGTTTTGATGGTTTATCCTGGGTGCCATGATTGCTCAGGTGTGCAGCCCCACACAGCCCAGAGTCTAATCAGTCTGACTCAGGCCAGGTGAGGCTGCAAAAAACCAGCTATCAACCACACACACACTCCACAGGTGTCTATGTACGTCTGTCTGTGCTCACCACCGCCGCCGCCTCTCCGCAGGTGAAGTACGACTTCCTGTACGACCACTACCACGTGTGCTGTCAGGAGAGCTGGCCCTCGCTGGCCCAGCGGCAGGTGTACACCACCTTCATCATGGCGGCGCTCTTCCTGCTGCCGCTGCTCACCATCCTGTTCCTGTACACGCGCATCGCCATCGAGCTGTGGCTCCGCAAGCGGGTGGGCGACTCTTCCGTCCTCAACACCATGAACCAGAGGGAGATCAGCAAGATCTCCCGGTGAGTGTTAGAAGAAATCCATGTCCGGGAACGATGGACCCGAAGCTAAAAAAAACCCCCACAAAACCACGCGAAAGAGGGCTTGTACATCAGATTGCATCATGGGTTTTTTTTTTTTGCTGGCGACACTTGGCCATTTTGAGAGGACTCAAGAGAGTTTAAATATATATAGGCTAGGCTAATGAAAACTTTGCCACGTCTCGCATGTCAAGCCAAGGCAATTCAATTTGTATAGCCCCTAATCACAGTTACAGTCTCACAGGGCTTCACATGCCACACATTTTGACACCCCCCCGAACCCCAGCCCCCCAAAGGGCAATTATCAGGAAACACAACAATGTCTCCCCATAATGACAAATCATTTCAAGATTAATTACTACACACTGACCAAAAAAAACATGACTACCAACATAATGACTAACATGAAATGCTCCTATGCTCCCGAAATGGCGGCAGTCATTGCGATGTGACGTTGCGATGTGCAAGCCCTATACTGAAAGCAATAACCACCGACACTGGTTGTGTGGGAACGAAGATTACTTTATCGTGTATTTACATTTACATTTAGGGCATTTAGCAGACACTTTTGTCCAAAGCGACTTACAATAAATACATTTCTTTGGAGAAAGTGCCGGTTGAGAAATCAGTAGAGAAAGGATTTCACAAGAACGAGTTTCAAGCACACCAATTGCTAAGTTAACCATTACTAGAATACAAAGGAGATAAGTGCGAAAATACTAAGTGCAGAATATCACGGTAAGAGCCAGGACACACAAACACAGAATGATTGCAAAGTTTTTTTTATTATTATTATTTTTTTATTATCTTGCATCTTGATGGTGTTTCATTTTTTATTGATACTGGAAGATGTATTTTTCTTAAAGTCACCAGTCCTTTTCATCATTTCTTCTTTTTCTTGGATTTGTGATCTGCGTCAATCTCTCCCAGCTCAAAGGGAAAGGACCGGAAACCAAAGAAGTTGCTTGATCTGACGTGTTCCCATCATATGTTGGTTCATCTGTTTCTCCGGGCCCCTGTCTCGAGTCTCTTCTCATCTCTTTCTCGTTCATTGACAGGAAAAAGAAACGAGCCGTCAAGATGATGGTGATTGTTGTGCTGCTGTTTACCGTCTGCTGGGCTCCGTTCCATACGGTCCACATGCTCTTTGAATACAGTAAGTATTACCCAGGAGCAGGGGCCAAAAATTCACTTGTTTTAATATGTATGATCTACCGTTGGCTGGTGGCAGCCATCTTATTAAAGCCATAGTTTTGGACACTGCCCTGCCATAAAAACACCAATGGAATAATCCTGACTGTCTGGAATAAAAGATAAATGGGGAAGGACAGTAAATGCTAAGGGTGGTCAACTAGCCTTGAGCAAGATGGATGCCTTAACCCCTGCTCCTTCGTCTGAATTCACTGTGAGCCGCGATAAAGGATAAAGCCGTCTCCTAAATTACTAAACAGTACACAAAAGAACCGAATCCCAAGCAAAGAGGGAACTGTGTACCGGGTTAAAATGTCCCTTAAGACATGGCTACATCGATACACACAGTCTGCAGTAGTAGTGTTTGATTAGTACATCAACTCCGTTGTCTTTGTCAGTGCATTTATTCTGCCTTCTAAATTATTAAATAGAGATAAATAAGAGATATCACAGCAATATGTTCCACCCTGGCTCAAGAGATTTTGGCTTCACTGTATTTCCACGAGTCCTTCTCTTTTTGGCCAACGTGTTTCGTGATCTGTGGACCCGTGTGTGTGTGTGTGTGTGTGTGTGTGTGTGTTGTCCCCCCCAGACGACCTGGAGAAGAAGTACAAGGAGGTGACGCTCAACACCATCATCGCCGTGGTGCAGGCGGTGGGCTTCTTCAACAGCTTCAACAACCCCATCGTGTACGCCTTCATGAACGAGAGCTTCAAGAAGAGCTGCGTGTCCACGCTGTCCCACTGCCTCCGCAAGCCCAACGCGCAGGGCAGGAACCACGCCGTCGCCGCCGCAGCTGCCGCCGCTGCCGGCGGTCCGGCCGTCGACCTCAGCGTTCACTTCAGGCCCCTGAAGAGGGAGGCCTTCCTGAAGACCGCCAACCAGAGCAGCCACGGCAGCGGCAGCGGCGCCGGGGAACAGGGCCCGTCGGCGATGTCGCACGGCGACAGCTCCGTGCTGGGGGGGATCGGGGACAAGGTGTCCACCGCGCAGTCGGAGCTGCCGGGCAGCAGCACCACCATGGTGAAGTGAGAAGGACCCCCCCCCCCCACCCCGTCGAGATGGGTTCGGCGCACATCGGCCACCGCATTGGTCAGGGCTCGGACAGGTCGGGTCAACCTGCCGTTATCGATACGGCCGGCGCACGCAGTTTGGAACGACATTCTGAGTGGGCGTGGCGTGGGAGCAGGGCTGATTAATACGTCGCATGGCCACAAAGGTCATATTACTGCTTTCTGTCAGTAAGGGTTACAAACAGAAACGTGTTTTTTAGTTCCCTCATATGGACTGCAGTGTGTTCAGTATGTACAGTATGTACTGTATGTGTGTTCCCATGTACAGATAGTAATGGCAATGTGTTCATTAGCCTTTTGGTGTTCTGAAAATGGACGTGACAGGAACAGCGGGATATATATTTTTGATAGTGTCACAAGGTTGTTGTGCAATGTATTCACCAGTGCTAGGATGTGAGACATTAAATGCACCAGCAACGCTGTACTAAAGCACAAAGCCCTCAAACGACCAGAACTCTTGTTCAGGCAGTTTTTCCGGTAAGCGGAGCAAAACATATGCAAGACTACTAGACCCAATTCTGCATAATTCATCGGCATTCGCTCAATCTAGCTAAACGATTTAGTTGTGACTTAGTGTGTTTATTTATACAAATGTGTATCGTTTGTCATATCATTTAAACGGTTCTCCATACGCACAGTAGAAAATCAACCAAGAAACACAGTGGCAGAAAAGGGTTAAATGTTTTCTGTAGCATTCGTGGGAATCTGTATTTTAATGAGTTGTTCAGCCCAGGGAGACCCCACTACCATCACCTTACCGTACTGCAGACTCATTACCTCTGAGAAGAAGGTGTCCAATTTATAAAACTGTATTTTTATGTCTTCACTGCGATTCTCACAAACATTGTAAAATGCATGAAACAGGACAATATTTCAGAATATGTGCTACTATGCCTGCAGAGACTGTGTGGGATACAGACTTTAATAGGCCTTATCCTCTGCTCATTTTGTTAATGGATCGTCACTTGTGTGTGTGGGGGGCTAACTGAATGTAATGTTTGATTAAAATGTTATCTTTGATGTGTGGGGCATTTGAAAAGCACAGAAAAGTTTACCCAGGGGGGATCCTTTTCACAGGTTGTTTACATCATCACGCTATGTTTTTTTTTTACCTTTGGGTTTGATTGACAGTATACATTGACATTGACTAGGGCTGCAACCTAAGTGATGTCTTAAATGTGCCTGCTTTAACTGAAAAGCAGCCAAGAAAAAATAAAGTATACATTTTTGATGTGCCACGAACCAAACATTTGAATTTCTGAAACATCAAGCAGCAAATGTTTGGTATTTGTACTTG
Organism: Merluccius polli; assembly: GCA_030340625.1. Classification (NCBI taxonomy): domain Eukaryota; kingdom Metazoa; phylum Chordata; class Actinopteri; order Gadiformes; family Merlucciidae; genus Merluccius; species Merluccius polli. The sequence continues at coordinate 58,290 of JAOPHQ010004594.1, read as the reverse complement.
ATAAATGACCTACATGATTAATCGATTTAAAAAAAATGGAGATCAGTCGATCGTTTAACCAATCGTTGCCGCCCTAACGTCGACTCAACATGGACATCGACTTTTGTAGTCTGCATCGCCTACAAATTAAAATGCAACGTGCAGCACATCGTCAAGGGACAGGAGACAACCCTAACTGCCAAAAGGTTTAGTTATGCAGACGAGTTATACAAGTATTAGACTTTATCTTTCCGCTAAAAGGAAGAGCATATGTGGTGAGTGTTGTCACATCACTTGACCCTGAATGGGGCTGCTTTCAGACTCCTCTGTATTTTTCTACAATTTTCTTTTGTGGAGGTCACAACCAAAGTAATAAAAAATCTAATTTTGAATTCAAAATTTTTTCCTCAACACACACTTAAAAGAGTGATTCAGTGGCGGAACAACTGTATGCAGGGCCCTGGGGCAGAAATGGATAATGGGCCCCCCATTCCCACACACCCACACGCACAAACACATGCACGCTTCCTACCATGATAGAATAGTACACGTAAAAGGACGGATATATAATTAAGTACGTATCCATCACTACAGTAATACGTAGCAGCTATGAGAGATCACTTGTTCTGTCGATCAAATTGAATCTTTGAAAATTATTGACTCATCACTAGGCCTGCACGATAAATCGTTATAAAATCGCGATCTCGATTCACCCCTATGTACGGTTTAATTTTTAATTGATTTCGATTCTCATTTAATTTTACTAACCGACTGCGTCACAAACGCTACTTTCTTCTGTGCTGTAGCTTTAATTACTTCTGCTCTAGTCCGGCCTCTTGGTCATGATGTCATGCTCAGCCAATCGGATAATTCGCCCGCAAACCAGGTGACTGGTCCAGGTAAAGGGTTCAGGACCAACATCAACGCGACCAACGAGGCTGCGATGATACTGAAGCTCAGTTCGGTTATCTGCGTCACAACCACACTTACCTTACACATCGCTGTGCTGCTCTACGATACCTTCATTTGTATTTGTTCTTGAAACTTGTGTGTGGAGGACTACAGAGATCTTGGATACACGACTACATCGCTACACTACGGTGACGGTCAATGTTGATCAACGCGGAAAGCAGTGGCTATCATAGCTGCTAAGCGCTAGGTGCGTTCGTAGGGCTACAGAAGAATGCTACTTGGACAAATGTGTAAACAATGATCCGACAGGCTAAGGTACATGTTAGTATACAGTTTGAGAGAATGAGATGTCATTTTTAATCGATTCAATAAAAACAATGTTGTCATATCGCTGTGTGGTTATATGTTATTAACAGTAGGTAGGCTGTCTGTTATTAGGGTATCGGTTCCAAATACAGACCAGGTGAACACATGAGAGACACAAGAAACAAGATGATGTGGATGTGGTGGGAAAGGATTTTCAATAATTAATGTATTTGTATTGTTTATTTGTTAGACTTTTTAAAATTATTATTAGCCTCTTATATCATAATATCCCACGTGAAAACGTGCGTGAATGCTAGTTGGCCTCTAGAATGTTCCAAATTGTCTCGGGGAACCCAGAGCCCACCCCCACTTTCAAACTCGTTCCAGCGCCGCTGAGTGCAATAAACAGTACATTTCGTGAGCAAAAAAATCATGGCAGAGAATCGTGATATCAATTCTAAGCAAAAAAAATCGTGATTCATATTTTTCCCTGAATCGTGCAGGCCTACTCGTCACTGCGACGAGGGGCGAGGGGCCCTCCAGACACATGGGAGGGGCCCGGGCCCAGGGGCAGCTGCCCTGCTTGCCCCGCCTATACCTCCGCGTCTGGAGTGATTACCAACTAATCAAGTTCTAGTGATGTGGTTTTCTGCGATTCTGGTTGGAAACGAATTTCTCCCACTCAAAGTTTGCCTCCATTTTAAAAAGTGGACTACACATAAACTAATAATACCCTAACTTTGTTAAGGAGGTGGATGGATGAAGGTAATTGTATGTGTGTGTCAGAGTGCATGTTATAGTTGATTATACAAAAAGGAGGACAAATACGCGTCCGGCTTCAGGCCGGACTGTCCGGTTTTTCAAAGCCCTGTCCGGCGTCCGGCGCAGCATCAAGCCGGACGCGTATTTGTCCTCCTTTTTGAGAGCGCAATAGTAAGGGACTGTACGATATTTAGCGGGGGGGAGGGCCGGTCGCCAGACGATCGGGTTAAAAATGTTCTGCCTGGCCCTCCCCCCTGGTAAATTTTTTTTTTCCGGGGCCCTCCCCCCGGCTCAAAAAAATTCTCCTAGGCCCTCCCCGCTACGTGAATCAAATAAAATTGGTCGGAAAATGACGTTTACAAGGTTAAAACGGCCACATAAGCACACATACACACACACGGGTACACACGCAGCAAGAGCAGGGGTTTATGCCACGCTGTGCCTTGAACTTGAGAATGGGGACAAGCCTGCTTTTATCAATGTTACGAGACTCACCCCCAGTGGCGTCAGTTTGGTTTTAGAAGTGGTGGGGACAATAACCATAAGCTTGAGTGTGGTTTGAAAAGTGCTGGGGACCCTTATGTAAGCTATTCATGGGGGGGGGACCCGCGGACCCGGCCGCGGACTCAGCCGCAGACCCGAGTCCACACACAGCCTGTGTGCATGCTGTGAGGATGTCATCGTGCGCGCCTATCGCATGATTTAGACTTGACGGTTTCGGCAGACAACCCGTTCTCATCCCAACTCGTAATATACCGACGATTTGTCATCACGCCCCTAGACGTCTGATACTGACGCCAAAGGTACCCTCCCGCGTCTGCGTGAAACGATCTGGGTTCTCATAAACCCGTTCGCGGTGGTAAGAGACGAGCAGAGTCTACAGCGTCCGCTCGCAGAGCAGAGTCTACAGCGTCCGCAGTCTACTGTGAAACAATTCACTCCAAAAAGGGTTATGGTTAGGGTTATGGTTAGCCATGGGCGTAGGTTTGGTTTGAAATGTGCTGGGGACAAAGACGCGTTTGGAAGTGCATTTTCAGAAGTGCTGGGTACAATGACACGCATGCGCATCCACCCCCCTTTCGCGCAGGTCATGTTAATTCATAAACATGTATACAAAAATGTGATGACATCCGACACGTTTTATGAATAAGAAAGCCAAGCCTAAATTTTCAAAAAGCATTACACATTTGACACACTGTCTTCTGAAAATAGCCCTACCTAGGTTACGTGTTGAAGTTCAGAGTAAATCAAATGTGTGGCTATGCCTTTTGCTAATACTTTGATGTTATAGTTTCAATTCCCAGTACAATTGACCAGACACACACACACACACACACACACAGAACACAACTTCTATACAACACATTTCGCCAAGATTGAAAAAGCAAAAATATGTGAGGCAAGACTCGCACAGACGAACAAATCACACCACGAGCTGACTGCTCTCAATTCACAATATGCATCCATCCAATCTTCATCAGGCATTCCTGACCAAAACTTCAAAGCATAGCCTATGCCGATATGCAATCCTCATCATCATCACAACTATTCCAGAATTCAGCAATAGATTCAAACAATAATTAAACAAGATACCGACTATCCATGAGTGACCATCTCCAACACCAATGCTTGCTGTACGATTGCAAACCATAACTAAGTTGGTGGCTAAGGCTAACATTAATTGCAACAAGAGATGAGAAGAGTTAAAATAGCCCGCCATCACTTCTGTGCAAAATGCACAAGACAAAACCTAGCCACACCAACACCAGCAAATAAGTAATAAACATATCGCGTCTTACTTTTGTGTCAGTGGTGGTCTGCATATCCATGCTGTGTACAACATACATTTGTTCTTCTACAGGTTATCACTTTGATATAGTCCATGGGCCATGGCACTAGCAACCTGCTGTATAGGCTAAAATCGATGTCTTGCTCGCCTGACACCTCGGCTCATTGCATCAGAAGTAAAGACTTGCAAGAAACGCGTGTCGCAGGTTATGACGTAAATCTTCGTTGACAGAAATGTTGAAATTTAATATATATTCTACACATTTTTACAGCATTGAAAAACGTTAATAATGTTTGTGTCATGTTTGTTTTCCTATAGAAACCATATTATTAGCTGATCCGTCCAGTGGTGGTGATCCTCTTGACTGCCGCTGATTTGCGCGGTTAATGTACAAGCCTGGTTACTCCCCAACCTAGAACTTAGAATGTTACAGTTGTTGCAGTAAACAGAGAAGCGTGCAGGTTGCCCGCAGCAGCAGCACAGCTGTGCCTGGTGCCTGTGCGGATAGAGATTTTTGTGGATCTGTTGGCATCTGTCGCTCAAGAATTAGTGTTATGATCTTTTTTTTCTTTCTTTTTTTTACTAAATTGAGCTCGAGTTTTTAAAAAAAAAAGTGGTGGGTACAAAATGACTCATGACGAAAACTGGTGGGTACGTGTACCCACCGTACCCCCCGTATTCTACGCGCCTGTGGTTAGCGTAATCTATCACCGTGACCGGGTTATTATTGGAGTGAATGGACGCTGTAGACTCTGCTCTGCGAGCGGAACGCTGTAGTTGGGATGAGAACGGGCTGCGGTTGAGTATGTGGGGATTGTTTCGGTCGCAATTGGGTTGCACGTTTTTAAAAGTGGTGGGGACAAAATTCAAATTATAAATAGTGGTGGGGACATGTCCCCCCGTAATCGACGCCTATGCTCACCCCCCAATAATTTCACAACTTGGCTGATGACATTGTACCTTATAGGCTATTATAAGACAAAACACAAACTACCGTGACTATCTCGGGTGAACCATAGAAGCTGCCCGGACATTGCTTCTTCTTTGCAGAAAGTCACCACGTTTGCTGCTCGTTGTTTGACTTGACGCCATGTTTAAAAACCTGCAAGCTCACGAGGGGGGTTGTGAGAGATTCAGGTATCCACAAGTTTCCGCCGCCCCATGATGCTTTGTTTCTTGCGACATTTTGGACTCGCCCACTCTGTCAAGGAGACGTGAATCATGTTTTGGCCTACACACCTTTTCAAATATCGGAAACTGATCATTGATAAGGGAAAAAAGATATCATACATCAGGAAAAAATAATTTTCCTCGGCCCTCCCCCCAGGCCAAAAATATTCTCCTGGGCCCTCCCCTAAGGCTTAAAAAAATTCTCCTAGGCCCTCCCCCCCCCGTTGGCCGTAGGTCCGCGGTGTGTTATTGCGCGCACCCCCCCGCCCCCGTCGCCCCCCCCCCCCCCTGTCGGCCATAGGTCCGCGGTGTTACGATTGCACGCACCCCCCCCCCCCCCGTCGGTCGTAGGTCCGCGGTGTGTTACTATTGCGCGCACCCCCCCCCCCCCCCCCCCCCCCCCCCCCCCCAAAAAAAACTGGTTCATTGCAGTGCGACTGCAATGAACCAGTTTTGGGGGGGCCCAGGCTGAAAAAGGTTGAGAACCCCTGCATTAGTGTAGCCTGGCTCCGCCCACCTACGTTTCCGCTCAAATTTCATTTCACTTCAGTACTAGGTCTGGCGATGCTACTATGTTAGAACGATTTCTTTTCCCCAAAATCTGCGGTCCAATCAGCGAACAGGAGGCGCGGCCTGAGAACAGTGACGTAGAGGTCGTGCGCGAATTTCAGTTATTGAGCGCATAGACATATATACATAGACGCCTCATAGACTGACGCTGCCCGTTAGAGCTGACGTAGCAGCGCGGCCGCCATCTTGGAGGGGGGCCCAGTGCATTCATTTCTATGGAGGAAGGCGTATCCCCAACTACAATAATAAGCATAACTCCCCGAATTTTTACCGGATTTTCACACGGTTTGGTTTGTTACAAATGGCAGAGATTTATTTATGATACAGGACGATTTTTTTTTTTTTTAAATAATAATAATTATTGTTCAATCTTACTTGTGAAAGGTAATCCAACGCGATCTAGTGTCAATACTGCGCCGTAAGCTGCACAAAATACTGGCATAGCTTGCTCTCCCGTTGACTCCTATGCTAGACTAGAGTGAGGACCCCCTACCAATATGGCGGCGACGCTGGGTTACGTTCCATCACGTCATGAGGCGTCTATGTATATATGCAGTGGCGACTGGTCATTAGGGGCAGGTGGGGCAGAGCCCCACCTTCTCTCACAAGAAAAAAAAAAAATTAAAAAAAAAAAAAAATTAAAAAAAAAATAAATAAATAAAAAATTATATATACTTTTTTTTTTTAAATATATATATTTCAAAAAAATCTCCCCATAAAGTACTGTAAAATAATATGTTTGGCGCTTTTAGTTCATTTTTAGTCGACCCTAGCTTGCTTCTTCAGCCTGAGGGGGGCTGGTGGGGCTAGAAATGGCTTTAAGTGGAGCTAGCCCCACCTGTCTAATGGTAGTGTGTATTGGGACTTGAAAAATTGAACTGCGCATGCTCAGCATGTTCTCCGTTGAAGTGGACGGAGAAAAATATTTTTCCTATGGTAGGGCTATCCCCACCGGCACTGTATGGACATATATGGTTCGTTCCGCTACAGCGTCATTTCATTGTTCGCAGCTATTGGCTGTAGTGTGCGGCGCGGCGTGATGAGTCATGACTCGAGTGACTTCGTCCTCACGTGTGCGCCGTGTGAGAAGTTGCTAACAAGCATGTCGGAGGTACGCAAACGAAAACAGGTATGTACTCGGTCGGATCATCACTTGTATTAAACTGTGTGGGAAATGTGAGACAGCACTGCGGGGTCACGACGAGTCGGCGGTCTGAATCCGGGGATATTCCGTTGTATTTTTGAGAGATGTGTGAGGGCGATGCTCGGCTTCAGCGGCGCTATGACGCTCAGCCCGTATTCAAAGGGACATCACCATACAGGACCAACTATTAGACTGCATGTATGAAGTGGACAGGGACAGCCGAACAAGTGGACGAGACATCATGTGTTGCTGTACAGGCCGACGAGACAACGGATGTCTCCTGTAAATCACAGATGGTGGTTGTGCTGCGATACCTTCTGCCGTAACACAGTGACAGTTAAGCGTTGTTCTTGTCAATGTTGTGTCTGTTTATGTTTGTCCCGTCTTATATGTCCCCACTCCTGGCCTGCACCTTGTCGTGGTGAGTGGGCTTTAAACCAAGACAGGCCATTCTGAATCTTTTCTTTCACAGCTGTTATCTTTGGTTTCTCCTCCAGGACACTGCCTAGGCCTATGGGAGGTCTCCATGGTAACATGATATTGGGTTCTTATAGTGGCTCTTACAGCTGTTTGCACTAGTGTCATTTTAGGTTTGCGGAAGCTTAGTTTAAAGTTTAAAAACTATACTTTCATTATTGCAATGTTTTGATGTCAGCAATAAAACATTAAAAGCTGCACTAATGTACTTTATTAATTAAATATATATGATACATGGATAACAGTCACTTAGTTCAAAAACCAAAAGCCCAGCATACTGAATAGTGTTAAAGTATATTTTATTTGTAATGGTTGAGCCCCAGTACCTGCCTGCTGTCCTGGTTATCTTTCCACAGTTCCTTGTGGTGGAGCTGAGGGCTGAATAGAGAATGGGACACACCAAGCCAGGGCTACAAACAGCATGGTGGGACACTGACACATAAGTTAGACCAATGAAGAAAGCTCAATCTCTATTTTGAAATACTTTTGCTTTTTTATGAAAATTACCAATTTTATTTGTAATATATTAGGGCTGTAACGTTTTCAAAAAATGAATTTCAAACAAATTTAAAATGCCCCGTAATTAGTTTGAATATATTCTAATACCCCCTCCACATTGGCTTGGTTTACTGATAGGTTTAGAGCCGTTTAGCGTATTACTGCCTTCCACAGGTCAGATGTTGAACTAGATTTTACATACAGTCCTGTGTTGTGCAGGATAGCCGGGAACAGGCGGAGTCAACCTCCACAAAGATTGCCACGACTGTGAAAACAAACGGGTGGCGTCACGGACACTGGTACGTCATTTAAAAAAAAAAAAAAGTGCCTAGCCCCACCGGTTTTTTACATGTAGAAACGCCACTGTATATATGTCTATGATTGAGCGTAAGTACGGAGGCGGGCGGAACCAGGGCCGTGTTCCGATATCCATACTTCCCGTACTTAGTATACTTAGTTTGAGTACGTAGGGTGTTCCGATTATGATCGCGGCAAAAGAAGTGTACTTGAAAGGACCCGTATGTGTACTCAAAACGGCCAAAATGCTGAGTGTGCTACGGGGTACACTATGCGTACTCAACGGCAGCCATCTTAGCTACGTAGCGGAAGAGGCGGAGCCAGGCTGAGTCGCGCTCAGAGAACGTCTAATGAATTCACGTGTTTGGCGGGTGACGCGGCCGCGCAGCTGATGTCATTTCCGTTAAGTGCGCCACAGAGTAACAGCACTAACATCTGAAGCTCTGCGTACCTATTGAGTGCGGATAGTGTACTATGTTGAAGTGTACTCACGGAAGTTAGTGTACTCACAGATATCGGAACACGGCCCAGGCTAATGCTAATGCTCACTGCATCTTTGTATACTGCGCGCAACGTGGTTTCTGGCGCATGAAATACGTCACGACCAAACGTTAGCGATTGGTTAAGGCAGATCCAGAGTGGCACTGGGCAGATCCAATAGGTTTTAAACTTCAACAGCACCCGCCTTCAAGTGAGACATCGTTTGTCTCTACAGCACTGCTAGACCTTTAGTATGAATGAAATGAGTACCAAGGTATAGTTAGGACTAGGCTAGCATTAGGGTCCGTGTACGAAGTATAATTCATTTACAGTTGTTCACGTTGTATAATGAAAAAGGCCAGTTTCGGGGGTATTGCCTAATTTCATTGTCCGAGACGTGCAATGCAATTCAGCGCGCCAAAGCGTCAGCCTGTTCCATTATCCAAGTTGTACAATGAAAATTGAACAAGGAAGTGGAGAGCCGGAAACAGAGACAGCTCGCCTTCAAAGTAAAGCTCGCCTTATAAGTAAAAGTCGTGCGTTTTGAAGCGTGAATTTAATTTAAGGAGCGCTAAACTAAATAAATAAACAAATAGCCTCAATCAGGGGTCTTCAACGTTTTCCAGGCCAAGGACCCCCAAACTGATAGAGAGATGGAGCGGGGACCCCCTACTTATGTTGTGTAAAATGGTGTTTTATATTAAACTGGTCCTATAGTGCCATGTATAAATGTACCTTGTTATTGTGCATTCAATACTAAGATATTGAAATAATACACAGGTTCATATATTCATGTGCAAGGTACAGTGAGTAGGGTGGCCATGCCACTGCCATTCATAAACATAATGTAGCGTCCGCCAGGACGCGTTGGAAAGACGACGCAGTGTTGTTCAACAAACAACATTTATTGCTGCAACAGAACAGGTTACTGTCGGCCGTAACCACGCCAAAACAACTCCAACATAAAGTTAGCCGTAACTCTCTCATAATGTTCCTCGCGCTCAACCCAGGCTCGCACACACACACACACACACACACACACACACACACCCCTCATTCCGTCAAAAACTACAACACCACACCGGATCTAGAGCGGAAACAAAACAGGCACGCCGCACACACTTGTTTAAGAGTAGTAGACGTTACGTTTTGAGTGGATGGCGAGCGCGAGACGCCGAAATGGATACCAATAATATTCTGAATGGAAAGTTTACTTTTAAAAAGTTGCCAAATGGTTCCATTGACAAGACCAAAGTGATCTGTGTGTTTTGTCGTTGTGAACTGAGCTATCATCGCAGCACGTCCAGTCTGAAATACCACTTGATGGACTGCGGTCAAGCCAGCCGTTCCTCCGATCACCGTGGTCAAATGAGCCGCACTTATATTTCGAGTGTACAAATATTCTCAGCATTACGGTAGAAGCGGAGAAACCGCGTATTCACTTCCGGTTTTTCAAAATAAATGTATTAAGAACAGTAAGCTATAATTAAAACCTACATTTAAATGAAATATGTTGTATTAGTGTTTCATGCGCCCATGATGAATGAAAAACTTAATATCAAGTATCTTTATTGCAACAATGTGGAGAAATGCCAAACTAAAAGTCCCATATTTGTGCCTCCAAGTGGCATGTTTTGTTATATTTGAACTACTGTAAAATCACTTTGCTCAATATTCCCTGGCTATGGGTGGTATATTTGACTTGTACACATGTAGGACTACACCCACATGCAATATCAAGCATTTTTACTGTACCATTTTGGAGATATTCTACAATAAAAGTCCCATATGTGTACCTTCGGAAAGCACAATTGCATATATTTGAACTGCTGTAAAATCACTTTGCTCAATATTCCCTGGCTATGGGTGGTATATTTGACTTCTACACATGTAGGACTATAACCATATGCAATATCAAGCATTTTTACTGTACCATTTTGGAGATATTCTACAATAAAAGTCCCATATGTGTACCTTCGGATAGCACAATTTCATATATTTGAACTACTGTAAATCAAATATACCACCCATAGTCAGGGAATATTGAGCAAATTGATTTCACAGTAGTTCAAATATATGAAATTGTGCTATCCGAAGGTACACATATGGGACATTTATTGTTGAATATCTCCAAAATGGTACAGTAAAAATGATTGATATTGCATGTGGGTGTAATGTGTACAAGTCAAATATACCACCCATAGCCAGGGAATATTGAGCAAAGTGATTTTACAGCAGTTCAAATATATGCAATTGTGCTATCCGAAGGTACACATATGGGACTTTTATTGTTGAATTTCTCCAAAATGGTCTAGTAAAAATGCTTGATATTGCAAGTGGTATTTCAGACTGGACGTGCTGCGATGATAGCTCAGTTCACAACGACAAAACACACAGATCACTTTGGTCTTGTCAATGGAACCATTTGGCAACTTTTTAAAAGTAAACTTTCCATTCAGAATATTATTGGTATCAATTTCGGCGTCTCGCGCTCGCCATCCACTCAAAACGTAACGTCTACTACTCTTAAACAAGTGTGTGCGGCATGCCTGTTTTGTTTCCGCTCTAGATCCGGTGTGGTGTTAGCCTGGCAAGCCAGACCTACATCAGGAAGATGTAAGGTCTGGCGCAGCTCCATTGGCAGTGTGGGCGGGATAAACGGTTGTCTTTCAAGTTCCCTCTGCACGCAATAGGATAGCGCTACAACCAATCAGAGCAACGAAGAAGGTGACGTAGTCAGAGCGACGGCTCTGACTACGTAATTAATCAAAACTCAGAATAAATATTTATTTTCGAGGAAAGACTTCAGTGCCGTTCTTTGTTCTTTTCTCAAATAAAATGTTAACTTAAAGTCTTGAAGAGTCGCGGCCAAAGCCGAGTGGAAAGACAACCGTTCGCCAGCAGCAGCCATTGTTTACCTAACACGGAACCGTCGCATTTCTGTCGTCATTAGGTAGCCCGGCTTTCGACTCCGCCCCTCACGCTGTGATTGGTCAGACATACAAGACACACTTGGTGTTTCCAGCACCAAAAAGCGGACGGAGCTTTGCTAGACCTACACTAGCTGCCAAATAAATTTGCTGCCGCTAGGGGGTGTCTAGAGTTCTAGGCTAGTGTGGTGTTGTAGTTTTTGACGGAATGAGGTGTGTGTGTGTGTGTGTGTGTGTGTGTGTGTGTGTGTGTGTGTGTGTGTGTGTGTGTGTGTGTGTGTGTGTGTGTGTGTGTGTGTGTGTGTGTGTGTGTGTGTGTGTGTGTGTGTGTGTGTGTGTGTGTGTGTGTGTGAGCGAGCCTGGGTTGAGCGCGAGGAACATTATGAGAGAGTTACGGCTAACTTTATGTTGGAGTTGTTTTGGCGTGGTTACGGCCGACAGTAACCTGTTCTGTTGCAACAATAAATGTTGTTTGCTGAACACCACTGCGTCGTCTTTCCAACGCGTCCTGGCGGACGCTACATTATGTTTATGAATGGCAGTGGCATGGCCACCCTACTCACTGTACCTTGCACATGAATATATGAACCTGTGTATTATTTCAATATCTTAGTATTGAATGCACAATAACAAGGTACATTTATACATGGCACTATAGGACCAGTTTAATATAAAACACAATTTTACACAACATAAGTAGGGGGTCCCCGCTCCATCTCTCTATCAGTTTGGGGGTCCTTGGCCTGGAAAACGTTGAAGACCCCTGATTGAGGCTATTTGTTTATTTATTTAGTTTAGCTCTCCTTAAATTAAATTCACGCTTCACAACGCACGACTTTTACTTATAAGGCGAGCTTTACTTTGAAGGCGAGCTGTCTCTGTTTCCGGCTCTCCACTTCCTTGTTCAAATTTCATTGTACAACTTGGATAATGGAACAAGCTGACGCTTTGGCGCGCTGAATTGCATTGCACGTCTCGGACAATGAAATTAGGCAATACCCCCGAAACTGGCCTTTTTCATTATACAACGTGAACAACTGTAAATGAATTATACTTCGTACACGGACCCATTAGTGCATGTTATAGTTGATTATTACCGAAACTGCCAAAATAAAAAATAAATGAATAAATAAATAAATGACTCAATAAATAAATGAAATACAGAAATAAATGTAGAAATAAAAGCCTCAATGATTAAATGAATGTGCAAGTTAATTTAAAAATACATAAATATACACAGAAATAGATAAATAAATTAGTACAATTTATTTATTTTTGTATTCATTTGTTTGTAACATATTTCTGTATTTATTTATTTCTCTCATCATGTATTTCCCTATTTATTTAGTTCCCTATTTATGTATTCCTGTATTTCTTCGTCCGTATGTAAATGAGGGGCGTGTCTTGAGCACTCAGGCATTAGCAATCAAACCCATGGGAGAAGAGGCGCAGACCAGACCAATCAGGTTCAGAGAACCTTCGAGAGGCGGCTATTCGCCTTGATGAACTACAACCACGTAAGCATGACATTAAATTAATGCAAGGGCTTACCTGGGCTTCAGCCCGGGACCTCGGCCAATCAGGGGCCTCTTAAAAAATATATATTTTAAAAAGAGATGATAAACGTCCGTATTCGCGGTGTCATTACTGCTATATATATACACACACACACACACACTGATTACAGAGGAGTCTATGGCCATCATGGTTGATCCTGCTAGTAGCATATTATGCTCGTCTCCAAGTTGAAGCCATGCATGTGTAAGTCCACACGGCTGGAGAAGTGAAGCTGCGAATGGCTCATTAAATCAGTTGTAGTTCCTTTGATGGCCCTCTGGGTATAACCCACCGAACCCTCAAGTAGGAATGACAGCTTGTCTTGGGATTTTGAGATCACATTTAATCCAGAAAAACTGGGCAGAATTATTTTCTGAATTAACGAGATAATCTCGTTCTTTGGGAGATGGGCCATCTTTGGGAAACCACTTTCACTGTGTTAATAAAATAAAATACAATTGTGGAACATTTTTTTAAATATTTTATTTACAGAGAACATAATATATATACAATGGATAATAATAAAAATCAAACCCAAAATCTGACACATGTAGTGTGCAAGCAAAAATAAATCTCTCCAATTTATTTTTTCCAATGTGTATTTTGTCAAATCCCAACCAGCGTTCATTAATGGTACAGAATGATCAAGTGCTAAGCAGAAGGCACTGAGTCTGAAGCTCATCGTGGTGGAGGGTGCTAACCACCACACATTTACATGGGTGGGTGTTGGACCGTCCTTCATCCTCAGATTAAAGAGGGTTAACAGCAGCACAGATCCACCTCAAAGGGAACCGGGGAGGGAAACTGTCATCCACCTTGAATAATGGCCCAACTGGTTATTTTACTGGGGCTGGTTCACATCAAGGTGAATTATGCCTCGAAGAATATGTATTCCTAATCATCACCTTTGAAATGCTGAGTATTATGAAAAAACTAAAAAACATGCCAAGTGTTTGGCACTAGCAAAAACAGTCACCCAAGCAAGTCATAAAAATGCTTTTTTTCCCCTCCGTTCTTTGAGGAACATATTCATAGTTGACTTCAATATATTTTAGGATACTAAAGAAAGGGGGTGAACTAAAGATTGTCCATATAGATCAAGAGGCATCACTGGCGAAAAGTGGGAAAAAAAACATGGGTTTTATAAGGCATCGGCCCACGCATGCTAGGAAACCTCTTCCGCAAAAGAAAAAAAAAGACCACAGTGGAAACTGACCTAAAGAAAAAAAAAAGAAAAAAAAGAAAAAAGACGGACCCTGCAACCTCAGTGCGATGCTACGTGATCAGAGGAACGTGGAAGTCTTTGTTGTCGAAGAGCAGTTGTCTCTTGGGCGGCGTAGGGACTTTCTCGGCCTTGTGGAGGAGCTTGAACAGCCCCGTTCCGATGTTCATGGGAATGCCCATTATGATGCACTCGGACACACCTAGCAACACATACAAAGGGGTTTTCTTTTAGCAATTATTTCTAGTCAAAATGCAGAGTAGAGGGGAATTTCGGCATGTAAAAGACGGACTCAAATTACCACAAACGGAGTCCTTTTGTCCAAAGTAGGCAGCGTCGAAAAGATGATCGGCCGTTTTCTCAAAGGATGCCAACATCAGGACACTCTCCTTCATTTTGGCCAATCCAAACCTGGTGATCCCCAGAATCTCCCCCTGGGTACAGAGATGCATTAGCCAGTCAAAACATGACTCATCTTCTAAACCCATCAACAAACACCTGCTGAGACCAGGGGCGAGTCCACGGGTGGCCAATCACAAACAACTGTTTGGCCAATTGAGTGCCATCCCTACTAAATCTGGAATACAAATAAAATAAGTGACATTTTGTGAAGTATACATTCGCCGTACTGTTCTGTTAAGGCTGGGTGTTTAAGTGGCCCCTTGTGTTGTGTTACTCTGTACCACCCCAAATAAATGAGACTTATGTCCCAACGTTGTGCCCATTATCTAACTCCGGCAAAGCAAGAGTGTGTCTCTGTTGAGAGAGTGGAAGCGTTCACCTTGTAAGACATGAGATCGGCCAGGAGCATGACGTGGCGCCGGTCGATGCTCATGCCGTGGTTCACCATGGTGTACTGGATCTCGTTGATGATGGTGGACCGGGCCGCCTCGATGCCCAGGGTCTTCTCCACCTAGGGGCAGCGGGGAACACGGTTAAAGAATAACATTTAAAAATCCTTCCTAGCATTGAAGCCACTGCTGTCGACGTTGGGATTTGAAAACAAGGGACATTTACCAGGGCGCGCCCTGCCCCACCACTATCCACATACCCCTTACATTTACACACAGTGTAAATGCTAAAAAAACCACTTGGCCACAACTCGCTTTAAAATATCAGCGCAACAAGGACTGGGTCAACTAGTTCCTACATTAGGTAAGTGAAATGCTGTGAACATCCCTGCATTATATACATGAAAACACAAAAGGGCAAAGATATCAAACAGGA
Organism: Merluccius polli; assembly: GCA_030340625.1. Taxonomy (NCBI): domain Eukaryota; kingdom Metazoa; phylum Chordata; class Actinopteri; order Gadiformes; family Merlucciidae; genus Merluccius; species Merluccius polli. The sequence goes on along the minus strand of JAOPHQ010004594.1, from coordinate 42,970 downwards.
GAGTTGACAGGTGTGATCAAAGCACCACCTGCCGCCACCAACACCACTTTCATAACTCTCACACCCCCGCCTCGCCCTCCGCCCTTCCACATCCAATCCATATACCTCGTAGGTGTTGTTAGAGGTGGTTCGGCTTCCGTTGACCCCGTGGGTTGCCATGACAGCCCTCAAGTTATCACCCTCCACCAGGAGCTTGTACTTCTTCTTGCTGCTCTGATCGTCGATGTGAATGACGGCTCGGGAAACCTCAGGGATTCCCTGGACCACCACCTTCCCAGAGGTAATAGGTGTGAAAACAAAATAATACACCAGGAGAGAGTTAGAGAGAGTTAGAGAGAGAGAGGGAGTGATAGAGAGAGACATAGAGAGAGATATAAAGCACGAGAGAGGTGTAGAGAGGGGGGGGGGGGGGGGGGGGGGGGGTTGAGAGACAGACCGACCGACAGAGAGGTATAGAGTGAGAGAGAGGTGTAGAAAGAGGTGTAGAGAGGGAGGGGAGGAGGAGAGGTAGAAAGAGAGAGAGAGGTAGAGGGGAGGGGAGAGAAAGAGAGAAGAGAAGAAGAGGTTAATTCGCAGGCTTTGCTCCGATCTTTCAAAACGCTGCCAGGCAACAAGACGTGTATTGACAACGTATTACATTCTCTACCAGCAGCACTGAGCATTATCCATAAATGTAGCTTAATTTCAGGTTATAAGATAAATTTGAACAAGTCCGATTTGCCCCCACTAAATACAGCAATGAGTAATCTCCATCTAGACGTAGGGATACCAATGGTTGCACATTTAAGGTACCTTGGTATAGATATACAGTATATTCATCTATTGACTAAATTGTATCAAAAAACTACAAGAGTAACAAAGGCAATATCCGATCAATTACATAGATGGTCAACACTATTAATTCCTCTTGCAACGCAAATCTCTGTGGTAAAGACTCATATACTACCAAAAGTAATTGTTTATGTAAGCATGATTCATTTACCACTGGGAGAGGATACACGATACACTGGGAGAGGATACACGGTCTATTTTCATACGGCCCTTTTGCCCTTTATGCTCAGGCCACTGTTAAGATGGGTTGACAAAGATTCTGATGTACCATTGGTGAACATGGAGAAGCATATTGTATCGCCATATACTCTCAAAGAGGCTCTCTTTTTCAGTCTCTCTCCAAATTATTGTCATAATAAATTTGGACCAATCATTGCACACCACGATCTTTAGAAACAACGCATTACTTTTAGGTGGTAAACCGGCCACCTTCCCCCATTAGCAAAACACAGGCAGTCCACACACTGTCTGATATTAATAATGAAGATGGCCTCAGATACTTTCAAGAGCTTAAACAAACTTTCTTTTTCTTACAGCTGCACACTGCAATGTGCACTTATAGTGTCCCGATGCATTTATTGAGGTGCACAAATGTTAAAAGTGGGTTGTGTTTCTTGTCTACACAATAAGTTACAAGAAAAGCCAAATGGACCCATTGGCAATGTCACTGTTGGAATATTGATCTAAAAGTAGTATAAATTGGCATTGAGTGTGGAGCAATATTCCTTTAACTTCTCGCCATCATAATCATCAATTAATTCACTATAAATGAATTCAAAGTTGTGTGGAAATGCTCAGGGGTCCATTCCTTTTGGGTCAGTGTTTCTAGAGCAGGCGAAATGACATACAGTGTAAGCAGATCAATGATAATGTATGTATCTTAGTCACATGTTCATTTATGTTCAATGGAGCATATTGATTATGCCTGCTGTAAGTATGCTGTCTAAATAACATGCATTGTTGCTTCTCCTTGAAACATGAAATAAAAATGTGCTCACAAAACAAACCAAAAAACCCACTGCCAGGCAGTGAAATCCTAACCTTGGGAAGCTCCTCCTTCAGCGTCTGCAGCACGTAGTACATGGAGCTCTTGCTGTTCTCCTGCGGTGAGACGCACACCACCGCCTCGCCGTGAACAGCGATGTCCCCCGGCTTGACGCGCAGCTTGGACATGCAGATGGAGTAGCGCACGGTCTCCGCATTCACCTGCAGGAGAAGACACGGCACAGACGGTCATGCAAAATGCTCTTTGGCAGAATCGACACAACGGATATTGCTAACGGATGATTTAGTGAAGCCAAGTGAGACGGTTACGATGGTTTGATCACCCAGACCGGTATTGTCCTTTAAAGACTAGGCAAGCAGATTGTAACTTTGCCCATCTCTTCCACTTCCGGACAGTTCTGGTCCTTGATTCTGATTGCCTTGAAGCCTGTAGCTGTAAAATACTCTATAAGCACACACACCTGTGTCCGCATACGATTCATTTTTAGCATTAATGCGCCTGTATGCTAAAGCATGTATGCTAGCATGTGGTTGCTTGGCAACCATTTTGCTCTCTTGAGGAATTATATTGGGGAACACATTTCTAGAATCACTGTAAACCAAAGCCTTGTGGCTTATTGGTTAATGTGATTCAACCTGAAAAAACAGGAGTCACTAATGACCAGGCATCTGGTACCTCCAGCCGCAGAAGCCGTATTCTCTCCAGAGACAACTTGACCAGAATGAAACAGTCGTCGGGCAGGAAAACCTCCTCGATGTATTCAGAAATCTGTACAAAATAAAATCGCAATTGAGGTTATTTTTGTCCCCCCCCCCCCCCCATCCACCAACACCAACCAATGTTTATTTTGAAATAAGACCACGCAATCAATCTAAATTGATGGAAAAAAGAAAAATCGCAATCACAATCTCGGTAAATACCAATCCATCACAGTTGGGATAAAACAGTTAATAACAATCAATTCCAGTTGAAAGGAAAACCATGTAAATCATATGAATACCTCTCCTAGAAGGGTTTTCTCGATCCTCCCTTTCACCAACCGGGCAAAGTCGGCATCATCTTCCACGTCCAAATGAGCAGTTATTATAGGGGTGCTGTGTGTGGAATGACACATGACAAATATTGTGACTCAAGCGCTTCATCTTTGTGAATCACAAGCAGCAGAGCCACCTGGAGGGGAGAGAATGGAACGGGCTGAGGCGCATATAGCACAGGCTTTTAACGCGCCCCTGTACGATCCGACCCGAGGCACCTTTGTTCACTTGGGTGAGACGGGGTGCCAATAGGTGGTGCGAAGAGGGCAAAACGAGCCACAGATGGGGGGCCAAGCAATCAAGCCACCAAGCAACACCGAACGGAGTTGGTTAAGTGTGCATGACGGGGGCCAACTACAAGGTTTGCTGCACAAACGTCACGCACAGCCATATCCCGCCTCGGCCAACGCCGACCGAATCGCCCCTCCCTCGATGGAGTGTCCTGGAAGGCCTCTGCCGTATCGAAAGCCCACTTGTGGGAAATCTGGCCAACGATGGCACGTGCACGCATGCACACACATGTGGCCAATACGTCCCTGCGAATGAGAGGGACAGAGGCTGTCCTGTGATAAAAAAACAAAACGGACACAAACCGGCTGTGTGACGTAGTACTACGTTTCCCTGTCAACGCGACCTATTCAGAGTGTACAGAATTAGTTCTACTGGGGGATTGAGGGCACTGAAGACGATGTCCATGTTAGCCTGTAATATGACAACGAATCGAGGTAGACAGAATCAGGTGGAGAAAAACAGCTAATGAAGTTTAGAAAGGTAACCAGATAAACGGATACTACCACGACTCACACATCTAATAGATATTTTGATTCCAACTTGATGGCATTACATTTTCAATTTTTTAATTACCAGCACCCATGATTCATCCGACATTGTTCAATGTACTCATTCTTTTCTCGTTCATTCTACATGCATGGCCAATAGCTGGGCCTTTAACTTCAAGCTTCTCAACCAATCAGAACCATCACATTCATTGCAGGGGTCATTGGTCCCACCATCTAGGCAAGGTGTGTGGTGTGGTGTGCCTAGATGCACTCAACATTGCTCTTAATGCAAATTGCGCCCAGCAACTAGGAAGGGAAGAGTTCATTGACACCACTTTGCAACTCACTTTGCAACTCTGCTGGGGAAGCTGGCTGGGCTTGCTCCTTTACTCTAAAAAAGTGGTATATATATATATATGCCTATGAATACACATTACTATAGTACTTTGTAGAGAGCGTACTTCCAAGAAAGCCTGGTTCTGAAATGGTTGAGATTTACCATCTCTTTTGCAGAAGTTGTGAAGCGCACAGATAGACGTTCAATGGCGGCATTCAACTTAAAAACAAAAACACATTTCAATAGATGGAAAACAACACTCCCTTCACACAAACAAAGCCAAAAGTTCTCATAACATGGTTTTAAATGCAAATTAATTAATTCATGGCTGGGGGGGGGGGCTGGCAGAGGGTAACGACAGCTGGCATCACAAAGCTGTGAACAATTATAATTGTATAATTTGGAGTGAACTGTTTTTTTGTCTCATCTCGTCTCATTTGACTGTCTGTACAGATAGATACATCTGAGAAAAAGAAAGACAGTTTGATTTCAAATGTTTAATATGGGTGCATCTTAGATGACTACATCATAAAAGACCTTCAGAGGAAGACATAATGTGGGGTTGGATAACTGCGTCCTTCGCAACGGTCTGTTATTCATAGCAGCGGTCGGCTATTCAGAAGTAGGCTCATGAAGTTTGTTCCTTAGAAGGTAACCAGATAAACGGATACTACCACGATCACACGTCTAATCGATATTTTGATTCCAATTTCGAACTTGATGGTGTTACATTTTCAATTTTTTAATGACCAGCACTCATGATTCATCCGACATCGTTCAATTTACACATTCTTTTCTTTTACCTTCTAATAATAACAGGCTGGTCATTTGGTCATAGACTCCAGTTGCAAAGTTTTTCGTCATCCAGAATGCAAGCGTGTGTTTTTTCTTTGCGTAGGGCTAGCGCTGCGGTTCAATTTCACTGAAACTTTGCCTAATCTATAACCACCTTTTTTGTTTTATGATAATTTGAAGCCCATACTTTCAAAGCCTGTTTGTATTAATCGGAAACGCAAGTGGGTCGTGTTTCCAATGAGAACGCTCACTTATTCCCTTAGCCTCCAGCCTCACTATAACAGAGCACTGCTCAAAAACTTTATCCATTGCCAACCCTTATATTACACACAGAACAAGACCTAAAATGGTCCTTTCTCCTACGCGATGTTGTCCGACGCGGCGCTCTGTGACTCGTCTGGTGTGCGACCCGCTTCACATTGAAGCTCTGTCGGAACCGAGTCAGACTCAGATCAAGAGTGGATCCGAAAGCCACTGACTTCCTCCACACAGAACTTACTTGTGATATTGTAGTTTTGCTTTTTTAGGCGTTATTCAAATAGACTGTACTTTAACCAATGGAACCGTTTCAGAAATTAAATGGGGAAAAACATATATACAGCGTCGTGACATAAAGGGAGCATGGTGGCGTAGCCACTATTACATTCTTTGGGGAGAACCCTGTTACGTTTTCAGATCATCTGGTGGTATTAAGTTGCAAATTACATAGGTTGTTTTGTGCTATTATCTGTGGAATTTCTACCGATATCAATATAAGTCTGGAACCCAAATATCGGCCAACCGATATATCAGTCGGGCTCTAATATATATATATATATATATATATATATATATATATATATATATATATATATATATATATATATATATTAGTGGTGGGCCGTTATCAGCGTTAACGTGCTGCGATAACGCGAGACTCTTATCGCGCGATAAAAAAAATATCTCCGTTAATTAATTCTCAAAGTTGGGTTGGGAGCTGGGTCTATACCGGATTTCCACCAAGGAAGGTAAGCGCCGTGGAACGGCTGCGTCCTCTGCCCGGCGCCCCCCCCCCAGTCGGTTGTAGGTCCGGGGTGGTTTACGATCGCGCGCACCCCCCCCCCCCCCCCCCCCCCGTCGGTTGTAGGTCCGGGGCGGGTTACGATCGCGCAGACTTACTTTTAGTCATTATTTAGGTAGCACACACATATTATGAATGACTTTGACAGATTTCAAATGAGCCATTTTAATCTAGATTAATTCCAATATTACAGTGAGATTAAACAAATTAATCTATGCCCACCACTAAAATATATATATATAGAGAGAGAGAGAGAGAGAGAGAGAGAGAGAGAGAGAGAGAGAGAGAGAGAGAGAGAGAGAGAGAGAGAGAGAGAGAGAGAGAGAGAGAGAGAGAGAGACTCTACCTACTTCCTACACTTCCATGGTTTGTTTTGATGTCACATCATACACATTTATTTGTAGGAAAAAAAAGCCAAAAAAAACCCTGCAGTATATTCTTTCCATGCATTAAAACAAAGAACAAAACCTGTGCGGAGAAGACGTGTGGCACAATCTACCTGATGTTCTTGGAAGCATTGATGATTTCCTTGATGCGCGGCACCCCAAGCGTGATGTTCATGGAGGCCACCCCTGCGAAGTGGAAGGTCTTCAGGGTCATCTGGGTGCCTGGCTCCCCGATACTCTGAGCACACAGGGCCCCCACCGCGGAGCCGGGCTCCATCTGCGCCCTGTGCAGACGGACAGACAGCGGGACTCAGAGGACGCCATTTTGTCAAGAACCTCAGGAAGGTCTTGATTGACATACGCTGCGATCCGTACTTCTAGCAAGTGGTGACAAGCACTAGATTTACAACGTGACTCGATTGCCGAGTGGTTTACGACAACAATAAAAGGATACACCGGCCAGACCGAATAAATCAATAATATACAATAAATATATGAATAAATCCGAGCCATTTATCAGACGTTCAGGAGTCACATAGTGCAAATGAACGGAAGAGACTTTGACTTATGAATCCAGCGTTAAGAAAAATAAACGAGAGTTCGTCAACCAAAAAAATGAATACGGATTAACAAAAGCTTATATGTCCTAGGCCAGTTGTATTATATGCGCCAGCAGGGACCGTCACGTGCAGGTGTGATTTGGCTGATTATTACACCACGGTCTCCAATGGCAACTGTGTATAAAAGCAATACCTCATATACTTGTCCCTGCACGTCTCCAGGAACTTCTCCAACTGTGTGGGCGTGATGCGGTCAAGCTGGTAGAGGACCTTAGGCTGCGTATGTATTTTTTTTTTTTTTTTGACAGACAGACAGACAGACAGACAGACAGACAGACAGAGAGAGAGAGAGAGAGAGAGAGAGATTAGGCTTCATATATGCAACACAACCACTGTTGTATATCGTGTGATGTTATTCTGTTATTCATGGTTGCTACCTCAGTGGTGCCGTTATCGTTGATGCCATATTTGTCCCTGGTTTTCTTGATTCTTTCTGACATGCTGTGGATGAACTTCCTTATCTCCTGTGGGCGGGAGAGCAACAGGGGGCGGTAGGTTATAACAAAGCGAGAACGGTGAAAATATATATAATTGCTATTCCGTGCCGAGCTGCCTTTCCACTCATGCACTTGGTAGAAGTCCTGGGAGCGTGAAAAAATATAAACACGTTAGACACACAGACAAACCGTCACACTGTAGGTTACATTGTTTGCGTTGTAATCACACACACACACACACACACGGGTGAGCTTAATTAATTCAGTCAAATATGTCACTATCTTCAAACGTTGCACATTCTTAATTAATATACAGTGGCAAGACAAAGTACACTTGCTTTCAATTCTAGGACATTATGCATCAGGACATACATACATACATCAACGCCTGGTCGTTGCCAAATGAAGTCCATAAATTACATAACGATCACCTCGGGTAACAAACATACGCATACTAGCTTGGACTTTAAAATATTATTATTTATTCAACAAATGAATGGGACCGAAAAATCCATGTGTGAAACAGTACGTACTGCCAATATATTACTAGCTTGTAGTGAATACATTTCTTTATTTGAACAGGGACAATGTACAATTAACACTAGCCTAATATATAACAAGGAGAGACCTAATGTACCAGGTTTTTAGCAAATTGATATGAAATAATATGAACATGTACACAAAATGATTATTAAATTCTAACTAATAGTCTCAAAAGACTGTGAAATGTATTGAATATTTTCAAATGCTGTCTTCAGCTTACTAATTGAGTGCACCAGATGAATTAGATGCACCGGTTATCGTTAATGCGTTGTTTGTCACCCGCCTTGAATTGAAAAAGCGATGTACTCTGTTTCCCACATGCCTCTAGTTTAAAACTCAAGGCTGGAGCATGCAGAGTTCACTATACCTCCAGGTACTTCTCTGAGCCTGTGTCAGTTAGCTCCTTCACAAAGGGAAGTGAGGTGGTTAGAGCCAAGAAACTCAATAATATACTTTTTTTTTTTTCAATCGGTTGCTCTCATTGAGATGAAAAATATCTTTTGCAGAAGAAACATGGCCAAGACAGTAAAATAAAAATGGCAAACACTTTTATGCTGCTGTCATGGCCAGGGGTGGTGTGATAATAACTATGAACAGGGCTCATTTAAATGTGAAGAAACATCACCTGTACATACAGTGCTATTTCAGCACTGTGCACAACATAAACAGTCTCACATTGTGGCATCGGCAGAGCATTTTGTCTCCGCTGTAAATATTAGCATGAGAGGGAACAGAGGGCGATCCATGAGCAACAGTCCTTTATCGACAGCACATTTAATTAAATTACAGTCTGCGGTGGGCTAAATGCTACACAATATAATGAAACCTTGACACTTTGTAAGAGCTTCAGGTTCATGAAAAGCCATTTCTCAGTGCAACGCTAAATCATATACCCACGTTTGGAGATTAAAAGCAGCGGTTTACACCGATAAAGTTGATCAGTTAAAAGTTAACTGACTTGTCATTCAAAAACAAATTACTGAATTAATGACTAAATCAAATACCAATTTGATTTAGTCCAAGTAATAAAAAAAATGTATTGACAAAACTTTTAATAAAGGAATAACGAAAGTCTTAAATTAAAAAACATTCACTCACTTTACTTTTAATCTATTATGTTGATTGACAGCACTGTCAACTGTTCAGACAGAGCTTTGCATCTTGAGATGTGACTATAATGAAACTATTATGGGTGTGTAGACCTGAAGATTTTTTGTACTCACTACAATTTTGATTGCATGCTTGGGTTCCTCTAAGCCCCACTTGTAAGCGGCATTGGAAAGAAGCATCTGCTAAATGACTAAATGTAAATAAAATGCTGCCTACACACAAGTGTCTTTCCGGGGCCCCTGCTTGGAAAACCATTGGCCTACACCAACAACTTTAGGAGGTCGGAACCACATTGAACAGTTGAACATTGAACTAATGATAATGACCATCATGGTGACTGAATTCTATTTTTGTTCTTTTGTTAACAGGTGTCAAGCATTGAACCTCAACATTTCGAGCTGATCAAGGCTGACGTACAAGTTCTAATCATTCTGTGCCAAGTAGGCCTTCGGCAATCTATACCTTTGTTTAAACTGACTTCCCTTGGTTGAGGCGTTGAACGTTTCTTCACCTTTTCAGTTGAAGTGGCGGTACATATAGCTGGGGAACGTAAATGTATAGCTGGGTAGTATAGCAGTTTATTTCATAGAAATAAACTTGTTCTTTTGTTAACAGGTGTCAAGCATTGAACCTCAACATTTCGAGCTGATCAAGGCTGACGTACAAGTTATAATCATTCTGTGCCAAGTAGGCCTTCGGCAATCTATACCTTTGTTTAAACTGACTTCCCTTGGTTGAGGCGTTGAACGTTTCTTCACCTTTTCAGTTGAAGTGGCGGTACATATAGCTGGGGAACGTAAATGTATAGCTGGGTAGTATAGCAGTTTATTTCATAGAAATAAACTTGTTCTTTTGTTAACAGGTGTCAAGCATTGAACCTCAACATTTCGAGCTGATCAAGGCTGACGTACAAGTTATAATCATTCTGTGCCAAGTAGGCCTTCGGCAATCTATACCTTTGTTTAAACTGACTTCCCTTGGTTGAGGTGTTGAACGTTTCTTCACCTTTTCAGTTGAAGTGGCGGTACATATAGCTGGGGAACGTAAATGTATAGCAGTTTATTTCATAGAAATAAACGCTGTGGTGAAGGTCTTTGTTCCTTTTGTGCTTTCGCATTTAATTATTAACGGCCATAAAAGGTTAATCTATATATATATATATATATATATATATATATATATATATGTATATGTATATATATATATATATATATATATATGTATGGCAGTGTATACATGCATTTATACCATGGCCCGGGTGAATACTCGATTCTGATTGGCTGGAGAGGTGTAAACTGTACAGCTATGACGTGATCGTAACATAAGCAGTCTTAAAAAATGAATGCGTGAGTGAAAATGAATTCTCAAAGCATACAACACAATATAGATATATAAATTGAACAGTACAGATCCAGTGTACTTCCCACTGCTCTAGCAGTGTTCAGTGTGCAGTGTTTATGCCTACATTGTGTAATTGCGTCTCCAAGGCGATTGTAATGTGACTCGCTTGGTCCTTTTCAGTCCTTTTAACAGTGATGGTTAATGGTGTGTTCTCACACCATGGCGGCACTTGCCTCCAAGAAGCTGTCTCTGCAGCAGGAGAAGTCGCTCCGTTTCATGATGGACTCCGCGGTGAGCGCCAGCTCGTTTCTGCTGAGCGCCGGCTGCTCCGGACACGTGTACACCGCCTGACAGACCCAAGAAAGTATAATTTCATTAACTATATATATATATATATATATATATATATATATATATATATATATATATATATATATATATATATATATATATATATATGGGGAGGAATCAAAAGTATTAAATAATTACATTAGAATAATATGAGATTCTATATATGTATTATAAATTATTCAGTTATTTAGTTATATAATATATTATATATATTATATTATATATTTATTCATGTAAAAAAACACTGACAATACAGAGGCACCATCAATTGTCAGTGTGTGTGTGTGTGTGTGTGTGTGTGTGTGTGTGTGTGTGTGTGTGTGTGTGTGTGTGTGTGTGTGTGTGTGTGTGTGTGTGTGTGTGTAGTGTGCAGGTTCAGAGCGTCTGGGTTGGTCGACCCACCCGGATGTTGTCCAACACCCTCTTGAACTCCAGCGGCTCGTCCTTGCCCTCCATGGCGGCCGGGTCCAGGCCGTCTCCACCGTAGATGAACTGGATGATGTCGCCGGTGGAGCTGCGCACCGTCAGGTCGTACTGGGAGCACAGGTCCTCCAGGGACTTCACCAGACGCCTCTGTCCCACCCCCAAAGAGACACACTTGAAAATAAGGGACTTTCTTCGGCGCCCCGCCCCACCACTGTCCACATACCCCTTACATTTAGACAAGGGTACACACAGTGAATGCTGAATTCACCACGTGGCCACCATTTGTTTTAACATATCAGTGCAACCAGGATTGGGTTAACTGGTTCCTACATTAAGTGACTAAAGTTAGGTGGTTGCTAAATGGGTTGTGTTCTTATAAACCTTTTCTTAAGAAAGGTAAAATACGGGAACATATTTAAACGGGAGGACAGTGGGAGAGAAGGGTAAAATACAGGAGAATCCTGGGAAAAACAGGAAGGTTGACAGGTATGACAAGTGTTAGCACGCAACAGAAATGTTAACATAAGTGTTAGCGTTCTAGCACAAGTGCTGGGACACAACGCAGCACTTGTGTGTTATGTGAGTGTGCAGCGCACGTCACATGTAATGTAACACAGGCTTACCATAAAAAAGAAACCCCTACGGACAGTGACTATTAGAGGCCATTCAAAGATCGGACGAAATGAGCGTGGGCTACGTTATAAAGGCTATAAAAGATGCTGGCCACATCGCCGACGTTTATCTAAGGATTATGGAAACGTTTGGCTTTGTTATGCTTGTATTTGTGTGTGCCAAGAGGGCATATCAGCTGTGATTCACGCATATTACTCATGACATCTAACACAACGAACAGGCCCAGGGTTGACAACCTTTCAATAAACAAACAAACACCACTACCATCACAGTGTTTCCCATACATTGATTTGTTTGTGGCGGCCCGCCACAATATCAACATTGACCACCACATATTTATTTTATTTTTTCTAACTATTTAAAATGGGTAAAATCTTATTTAATCGTAGAGCTGCGCGCAGCGCATCAGCCCCTCCCCCTGCTTTCGCTCTGTCTCGCTTTCTCTCGAACCCGTCTGTGAATAGCCCCTCCTCTCTGTGAATAGCCCCTCTTCTCCGTTCACATGTTTTCACACCTAGTTCGTTTGGAGCGTTTGTTTTGAACCCTGGAGCGTTTCTACCCCAAGTTCGGTTCGTTTGGGCAGATGTGAACACAGACACCGCACTAGGGTGCGGAGTAAAACAAGCGCACTCTGGAGCGGTTCCTTTGCAGTGAGAATGCAATCCGACCCAACGGACCAAAACAACTCACTGGTGCATCTTCGGAATAGAAATTGTTGGGTGAATGTCATTGTATGGATTATTTAAAGCGCGCCTTCTCCTACTGAAGTGTCTCGAAGCAGCGCGTCTTCGTACAAAAGGCATCAACACATTATTTTTGAAACAAAGTCTAGATTCACGTTAAGGCCTTTGCACACTGTGGAGGGTGTGTGTGGAGTGTGTGCTGTTGATGGCTGGTTTACAGCCTCACCTGGCCTGAGTCAGACTGATTGGACTCTGGCTGGGTGGGGCTGCACACCTGGGGTGCATGAGCAATCATGGCACCCAGGATAAACCAGCCATCAACACACACACTTGAGGAGAGAGCTACGACGGTCATGGCAGCCTGTAACATCAGCTCGGCAAATGCCACCTACCATCTCCAATAAAAACATACAACTAACATCTACCCGTGTCCTGTGTCGGAGGGCCCCAGGAAAAGCCAATTAGGTGGTGTGTGGTAGGATCGACCCTGCCACACACACCAAGTCCGTATTTTCCGTCCGAAATTGTTGCACGTTTAAAAACAATGATCTCATGTTGTGTCAATCACGTTTACACACCGACTCCGAAACTTTCGTCCGTCATTAAAGTTTTCGGAACAGCGTTTAAGGGTTTTCACATCCATCAAAAGCAAGAGCAAGGTTTCTGTGTGCAACGATTTTTATCAGATGACGGATTAAAAAAACGCATATGAAAAATACGGACTTGGTGTGCAAAGGCCTTTATTGTGATACTCGTACTGATAACGCTGGTATAACAACCACAGAATTGCGACAACTGCAATGAGCTGTGAGTTTGCTCCATTTTCGATGCGTTATTCCGTGTTTTTCTTTTCAGAAGATGGTGATGAAATTCCCGCCCGAAAATTCTGACCATTGAGGGAACAGTTTGCTCGCACGTGGTGTTTGTTTACCAATTTTGGTCCATTTTTAAATATTGCTGTGTGAAAATAAACCGAACCAGGGTGCGAGGGCAACATGGTAACAAATTTGTCCCTGATTCGGAGCAAAGCAAAGCAGGACTATAGGTGTGAAAACGCCCTCAATGTTCATACGCAGGAAGGATTGTTTTTCCCACAGAGAAGACGGCTGGCTGAATTCCCGAACCAATGCACAAATTTGTCCAAAACTGATGCATTCAACAAGTATGTAAGGAGCCTAGCTAGTAAGGATAGAAGTTAAAGTTAGAATACAACTGGGTTGTTGAGATTAGGCAAGGCAAGTTTATTTGTATAGCACATTTCCGCAACAGGATAACTCAAGGTGCTTTACATATTAGCAAAATGAGAACATAAAAAGCAAACATTATTTAAAAACAGACAAGAGAAAGAATTAAAACAGGTATAAAAAAATAAGTAAAACAGAAACAACTAAAACATAGTAAAAAAGATATAAAATAACAGAATAATGTTACAGTGCAGTTAATGAAAGGCATCAGCAAACATGAGAACCTGCAGACCTGCAGGTTTCTGGGAGTTTGTTCCAGATAGTGGGTGCATAGAAACTAAACGCTGCCTCACCTTGTTTACCCCTGACTCTAGGTATAGCTAGAAGACCAGTACCAGATGATCTGAGAGGTCTGGGCGGCTCATAGTTGAGTAGGAGGTCAGAGATGTATTTTGGCCCTAAACCATTTAATGCTTTGTAAACCATCAGCAGTATTTTGAAAAGCCAGTGCAGAGATCTGAGGACTGGGGTGATATGGTCCACTTTCCTGGTGTTAGTGAGGACACGAGCGGCAGCGTTTTGAATTAGCTGCAGCTGTCTAATGGACTTTAGTGAGACCTGTAAAGATACCGTTACAATAGTCAAGCCTACTAAAGATAAATGCATGGACAAGTTTTTCCAAGTCCTGCTGAGACATGAGTCCTTTTATCCTTGATATGTTTTTAAGATGATAGTAGGCTGACTTTGTTATGGTCTTAATGTGGTTGTTCAGATTCAGGTCTGAGTCCATGACTACACCTAGATTTCTGGCTTGGTCGGTGGTTTTTAGCATTACTGATTGAAGTTGGCTGCTAACTTTTAGTCGTTCTGCAGTGGCACCAAAAACAATGACCTCAGTTTTGTCTTTGTTTAACTGAAGAAAATTCTGGCACATCCAGTCATTGATCTGATCAATGCAGGTACACAGTGTTTGTATGGGACCATAGTCCCCTGGTGATATGGTTATGTAGATTTGTGTGTCATCTGCATAGTTATGGTAACTTATTTTGTTGCTTTCCATAATCTGGGCTAGGGGAAGCATGTAGATATTAAACAGAAGAGGCCCTAGAATGGAGCCTTGGGCCTTAATTTTTGTTCGTTCAGATGTGTAGTTGCCTATAGACACAAAGTAGTCCCTGTCCTTAAGTAGGATTCAAACCAGTTTAGAGCTGTGCCAGAGAGTCCTACCCAGTTTTCCAGCCGTTCATGTAATATACTGTGGTCGACTGTATCGAATGCAGCACTGAGATCTAGTAATACTAAGACTGTAATCCTGCCATTATCAGTGTTTACGCGTATGTCATTGAATACCTTAACTAGAGCAGTCTCCGTGCTGTGGTTTGGTCGAAAACCTGACTGGAAGACATCAAAACAACTGTTCAGTGCTAAGAACTCATGTAACTGTTGAAACGCAGCTCTTTCAATAATTTTGCCTAAGAATGGCAGATTTGATATGGGCCTGTAGCTGTTCATTTCACCTTTGTCTAAATTATTCTTTTTTAATAATGGTTTGATGACTGCAGTTTTGAGGACTTGTGGGAAAACACCTGATAGAAGGGACATGTATACAATCTGTATCAGATCTGAAGTCATTACATTCAAGACTTTTTTGAAGAAGCCTGTTGGCAGAATGTCGAGACAGCAAGAAGAAGACTTCAACTGTTGTACAATATCCTCCAAGTTTTTATGGTTAAGTGGATTGAACTGTGCCATTGTATATGTATTGGTTTTCGGTGGACACATATCTTGGATGCGGTAACGAAGCAATGACTGCTTGTCTGATTTTTTCTATTTTGTTTCCAAAAAATATAAGCAAATTCATTACAGGCCCTGCTGGACATCATTTCAGGGGCAACTGACACAGGAGGGTTTGTTAGCATGTCCACTGTGGCAAACAAGACACGTGTGTTATTCTTATTTCTGGTGATGTCAGAAAAGAAAGATTGCCTTGCATTTCTCAGTTCTAAATTATCGATCTTAAGCCTTTTTTTATAGATCTCATAATGAACCTTGAGGTTTGTTTTTCGCCACCTGCGCTCAGCTTTTCGACATTCTCTTTTTTCAGCTCTTACCAGCATGGCGTTTCTCCAAGGAGATTTCTTCTTCTCAGAGACAACCTTTACTTTACTTGGAGCAATGGCATCAATGATGTTGGCCATTTTAGTATTGAAAACATCCATCAGCTCATTCACTGATGCCCAGGACAGGACAGGTGTTTGAGCAAAAGCCTGATTAAATCTTTCACAGGTGTTTTCAGTGATACATCGTTTTGAGATGATTTCCTTTTGAACACTTGCGTGCATAGATAAAGTGCTCTCAAAGAAAACACAGGCATGATCAGATAAAGCAAGATCAGTCACTACAACCTTTGAAATTTTCAACCCCTTCGAGATGATTAAGTCCAGAGTGTGCCCCTTATTGTGTGTGGCCTCTGCCACATGTTGAGTCAGCCCCAAATTATCAAGGACATACCATAATTGTTGGGTGCCTCTGTCCTGAGGGTTAGCATGCTATACGTAGCTGCTATTGATCGTGTATATTAGGGTTGGGCGATGTCCGCTAAATTGGCACTCGTCGATGATTACCATAAAACATCGTGATTGACGATGATATCGTCGTTTTGACCACTTTTTACGATAATACTTTTTACTATAAATATATATTTTTTTCTACTTAAAAACTATACATTGTGAAGTCATTCAGTGGACACACAAAGCGCCGCGCGCTCTTTCCAGCGCCGACCCACCGGACTTCTCTCTCCGCCGGACCTTTTGTGTGCCAAAAATAAACCCATAAAAAACAGTTAGTTAGTACAATAACTATACAGTTATTGTACTAACCCTACTCATTAGCCTAGGCCTACTCATCCGGACTTTTCAATATGTTGCACGTAAGACAAAAAAAAAAAAAAAAGTCGCTTCCACAAGAACAGTTGATGCAATGGCGTTGGTTGGTAAAAAGGGTACGACTTCTGTGTTTTAATAAATGTGTGTTAAAAGAAGCACCTTCATTCTTTCATTCAATTTGACATCATGGCCAAGAATTCGGAGCTTGAAGGTTTTTTTTTATTTTATTTCGGTCCATTTGTGCTACACTCGCAAGCTGCGCGATTCTCTCCAGCTGATGGGACGCTCAGGACAGCAACGTCTTAATTCTCCAAAATAAATAGCGGGGATTCATGACCAAAGGGATTCAATCAGGGCGCACTTGTGTGGGTGGACTGTGAATTTGAAGAAGGTGGTGAGCTCAATAAATTCCCTAAAACAGGAGTTCGGATGTGAAGCTGCTGGAGATCAATGCGTGTGCGATTTTTGTGAAACGCGGCTGCGCTGTTGACCATTACATTTACGTGAGAAGTTGCGGATCCGACTCAGGTTAAATTACCCTGTATTAGATCAAGTTATATAACTAATTTAGAAATGCATTTGACATCATGCCATGCATTGACATGATCATTCGTTTTAGGAAGGTGGTAAAAAGCTCAGCATCGTCGGAGAGCCTACTCAGTCAGCAAAGGAGCCTCAGGTTCCCGACCCCTGGGTTGCAGGTTATTTGAAAGAGCATATGCATTAGTTATATTCTCAATATAATTTACAGAGCAATCCAAGTTTTTAGGCTATAGAGGAGACTAGGATTGGTTTGTGTTTGACAGGGAGGGGGGCGTGGCATCACGATGGTTGCGCTACATCGTGATGTCGGTCAGCCAATCACGATGGACGATGATATCGTCTATCGGCACAACCCTAGTGTATATAATTTTTTTCTGTTATTTGACACAAAGTGTTGGCAATGGAGCACTGTATATATTTCAGTTATTTGAAAAAGTGTAGCAATCGAGCACTCACTGTATATGTTTTTCACTTATGACACAAAGTGATGCAATGGAGCTGTTGTTCAGTTATTTGTCACAAAGTACTTGCCAATTAACATATACAGTGGAGCACCTTATATACAGTGGTATTATTTATCATTATACCACTTGAGGCTACCACCACAAATAGAATCTGATTCTGTGGGAAACACTATCATAATGAATAAATAGAAAAAGGCCTCACCTGCATGTAGCCCGTCTCGGCAGTTTTGACAGCCGTGTCCACCAGGCCCTCGCGCCCGGCCATGGTGTGGAAGAAGAACTCAGTGGGCGTCAGGCCTGAGTAGAAGCTGTCGGCCACGAAGCCCTTGGCAGCCGGCAGCTGGTAGAAGAAAACAGGTGGTTATTTTAAATAGACTATTTATTTATTGAATTACCAGAAAACATGCTATATCGTGATATATATCGTTATCGAGATATTAAATGACCTATACTGGGATAGAAGATTTTGGCCGCATCTCCCCGCCCTACTGGTGAGTCCAGCAGGGAGCAGCGATCAAAAGCTTCGACAGAAAGGCCGGAGTGATGTGGCAAACATGTGGGATGATAACACACAAGTCATAGGAGGAGAAAACCGTGAGATGTAATAGAGAAGTTACCATTTGTCTTTTTACAAATCTGTGAATAAATGCGTATGGCGTTTTTATTAAACCATTGAGGGAAAAACTTCAAAACTAAGGTCTTGCAAACAGAATGGAAAAAAACAATCATTTACAAGGTCTTTAATACAAGCCTCGCAATCGTATCTTAAATATGATGTGCATACCCCGGTATATCCCAATGGACAAATAACGTACCCAGAAAGCATCGGGATGTATCTTTTTTTCCCCTCACACTCGCAGTGACTTATGATAGGAAACAAATTCATGAAGCAACAGAGAGATCAACAAACACAGAGAGAGGGAGTAAACAAAAAGAAAATAATCCTTACTTTAGAGTGTTTCTTAAAGTGCGGCAGGGACCGATTTTCAAAGCCGTCGGGAACTCGTGAGCCACTTATGGCTTGCTGGCCCACACAGGCAATCATCTGGGAGATATTGATGAACGAGCCTGCGTGTGTGTGTGTGTGTGTGCATGCATAAGGGAGAAATATTTAGGATTAGAAAGAAAAAAACAAATCCCCAACAAATCACAACAGAAAATCAGTGGCACACGGGTAATGAGACCATTTGGCGACTCCATTTTTAAGGGAATGATTGGCTGTCTGACTGTATGTGCCTTCCGTTTTTTTGTGAACAAGCCCCTTGGCTTATTAAAGCTGGCTTCCCAGTAAGGGCCATTGTGTGCGACTTAATGTCTGGGTGTTTGGAGGCTGTCGTCATGGCGATGACCCCTGCATGGGTGCCCCCCCCCCCCCCCTGCATTTAGAGTGGAGCGCTTTTCATGCTTGGAAAATGTAGGGCGCCCTGCTGAGGATTTCATTACGGTGTGTGTGTGTGTGTGCGCCTTCTTCTTTACCAGCTTCCCTTTGTAGGCCTACCTTTGGAGCCACAAAGCGCCATTATCAGAGGGCTGTTGCTCTTGTCCAGCTCCCTGAGGCAAGCACTGCCAGCATGGTCTCGGATCACGGACAGCTCTTTCAAGATGAGTGCCTGATGAGAGCCATGCGCACACGCACACGCACACGCACACACAAAGAGGAAGGAACGAGAGTTTAGTCACTTCTCCACGAGGCTCCACAAAGATCGAGCGCGTCCACTGGGCCGGGAGTTAAAGGACAGAGCTGACAGCTGGAGGATCAAACATCCGAGATGGAGCTTTTCCTGGAGGGCGTGGAGAGACAGAGGCATGTTACGCTCTTCAGGTTGGGAGTGAAAGGTTGGGAGAGTCCTGGAAGGGGTCTCTGTGTGTTTCTTGTTACCCTTACGACATGCTAAGTTCACTAATCAATAACCAGAATGCTAATTTTTACCATTATGTCTTTTAGATGTTATCCACTGCGACTCAGTGAATATTAGCTGCGTGTCATTAAGTAGCCGGTAGGCAGGTGAATGATGCTTACAGCTAGATTGCAGACATTGGGGGTATGTGTGTGTGTATATATATAGATAGATAGATAGATAGATAGATAGATAGATAGATAGAGACAGACAGAGAGACAGAGACAGAGAGAGCAAATGACCGCAACAGTTACATATATGCATATATATGCAACAGTACATACATTAATAAACATTTTGATTATCATAATTATAATGATTAGAAGCACGGATCATTTTCTGTATCCATCGTGTCCTGCTGCTCACGAGCTCTGCTGGAATACTACCAGCAATTTATGTCCTCAAATGACAGCGTTGCTTGCGGGGAAACATAAATTGCACATGCACACACATGGCTCCTCTCAGAGTGGAGATTTAAAGGTGCTGAAGGTAAGATTTAAAAGCTAGAATTTGAGTTACTTGTTAGAAATGCCTTTCAGTGAGTGAAATACTCTGAGAATATCTATTTCTAGTTGTCTGCACCTGCCTCTGAATATGACAATTATTAGAATATGATTAGAATATGATGGTTCTTAATAAGCCGGTAGCCGATACAGTGAGTGCTCGATTGCTTATTAAGAACCATCTTTGCTCCTTCTCTCCCTACGTTTCCCTGGTGTGTGTGCATGTGAGTGACAGGCATGGTAAGATATATTAAATCAAGGTGGAGATGCCTCGATTGATGTTTTTTTCCTGTTTCCACCATCGGTATCGTCGTGTGTGTGTGTGTGTGTGTGTGTGTGTGTGTGTGTGTGTGTGTGTGTGTGTGTGTGTGTGTGTGTGTGTGTGTGTGTGTGTGTGTATGGCGGTTACCTCTAGGGTCTCCTCGGCCGTACAGCCCGGCTGCTGCTGGAGCTTGCCGGTCTTCAGGGCCTCAATGTACTCGTCGCACTTCCTGTAGCCGTCGTCCAGCAGGTCTTGCTTGGCCTTCAGCAGACCCTGGCCCGGGGTCACGTCGCCGATGCCGATGGAGAACCCCCGGTTGGCTGGGGGGGTTTAAAGAAAAAGCCTGTTGGGTTAGCCTGGGACCCAGACCGATGGCGTCAGGTTTTAATGTCATGTTTTATTTTCTCTGGCCCGGGTCAGTGCGAACACAGCCATTTATCTAATATGGGGCGGGTTTGATACGATGACAACCAAGATGGCTGCTGCTGATGTGAATCCACTATCGCAACAGTATTAACAGTATTTTCTCGGAAAGAAGAAGTTGAGGAGAAAGATGTCTTTTCTGTACTTCTGGCAGTATTTGGTGAAAGTTTAATTTGCGTCACACGTTTTGTCTTTGTAAGCCTTTCAACTTACAATTACAGCTTTTATTTTGTCCTTGTGGTTTAGAGGAGTTATTCATCATTGTCACCCATCCATGCGGGGGCTAAAACCTGCAAGAGTGCTTTGACTACCAGACTACCAATGCTTCTTTTTATTTAATTTGCAAGTGGTGTACTGAACTATATCATCAATCTTTTGTACTTTCTCCTCTTTTATTTGCATGACTCATTTTATTAATTTGTTCGATCTCAAGCGTCATTTGGGAGACGAGTGCAGCACCGCATCCTTATCATCTGGTTTAATTAACAAAAAGTATGTGACATTTTGGCAACAAAACATAATACCCCAGTTCCAGTTTCTATTCTGGTGGGACCAGGTGGGTGCAGACACCTACAGAGGTAGACGGGTGCGAGGCGGGCCAGGCGGGACATGGCGTTGGCAGCTTCCAGCTGTCCCCAGTCCCGGAGCAGGATGTAGAAGATGTTGTTCTTGGAGCCGGAGCCCAGGGTGCCCTTGTCCAGGCTGCCGCACATCAGCTCGCTGTTCTGGATCACCACGACTACCGGGGTATGGGGGGAATACAAAGATGTCATACGTTTATGTTGAGCTGTTATGGATTTGAGAGTGAGTGAGTGTGTGTGTGTGTGTGTCTTGCGTGCGTCTAGATGATGATGATGATGATGAATCTGATGATGATACACTATTAATCCCCATGGGGAAATTCATTCTCTGCATTTAACCCATCTTATGCTAGGAACAGTGGGCTGCCACACAGTAGCGCCTGGGAACCAACTTGTTATGGGCAACAGGGCAGGAGTGTTTACTTGCATGTTATTGTGGTGTGGAGGGAAACCGGAGCACCCGGAGGAAACCCACGTGAACACAGGGAGAACATACAAACTCCACAGATTAAGGTTCCCCCCCCCCAGGGTTTGAACCGAGGACCTACTTGCTGTGAGGCAGAAGTGCTACTGACTGAGCCACCGTGCCACCCTATTCTGTAGGACTTGGCCTCGGCAATTATTTTAATCACATTTTTTTACTTTTTTCACTTCTGCAATTTGGCTTTTATTTGGATGTGTGTGGTGTGTAGTATGTGTGTATATGCATGTGTGCGCGTTTGTGCGTGTTCAGTCATTTCATCTCCCCCCAGGAACCTGTTCCAGAGTACCAAGGATTAAATAAACAGAAACAAGCACTCATTTGTTCCAACAGCTATTACCGTAAATCCTCTAATATTGGCCTGTATTCCATTAGCGGCCGGGTCTCCAACATTGGCCGGGCTCGCTGTCGGCGGGGGTAAATAAAGGCCGGTCTCTAATAGAACCAACGTTTTTAAATGTCTAATTGAACGCAAACATATACAGATGAGACTGTTTAGCTCATTAGAAAGCCACCAGAGCACTTAAAATATCGCTATAACGTTACGAATCAAAATGCAAGAGACCTGCGCTCCTCCAGTCATTCTTGTAGCCATACATTATCCTGCACACCCCAATACCGCTTTTAACATTACATTAATGGTAGCCTAATCAAAAATCTAAAAGCAAAGACCATTAGATTTCTTTGCTATAAAAATAAATAATCTCAATCCCCGTATTGCGGTGAAATACCGTAAATCCTCTAATATAGGCCCGGGCCTTTATTTTACTCAAGCGCATCGCGACCCAGGCCTTTATTGGAAGGAGGCCAGAATTAGAGGCAGGCCTCTATTTCTATTTGAGCAAAACGGACTACCAGTAGAATGAATAAAAACGAGATTTTGTGTCTATTTGAACCTATAAAATACTAGGTTCATTTATTGAAAAAGTACAGTTACCATAACATATGGTATGCATACAGAACACCAACAACAAATACCGGTAATTCAGGCTAAATTAACAAAAAGGTAGCAAACATACCGGTAGTGCATTGTAAACACTTTGAAGTTAAAAACCATAAAAATCCTCCTCATCAGCTGCCATGGTAAACAACGTTAGCCTACGACTGAAGTCTCACGTGCTAGTCAAGAGCGAGGTGATTGACCAGGCAGGCTACCGTAGCGGCTTGGATTCGTTAGCAAACATTGCCCCCCTGTGGTACTTGCATGTTACTATCACAAGCATAATGTTGAGGCCTGCCCAGAAGATCGCAAGTTTGCGGGAGCTTTTGACTTTGGTCGAACCTAATATATTTCTCATCATTTTGTTATTTTGTATTTCTAAAATAACACCATTATTTATAATATTGTGCATTCCATATTTCTTCTTGATATTACCCTAGCTCATTGGAACATTATTGGGTGTGTGATTCGTTGCATTGGGACACATTTTGTTGCAACGCATCCTGTTTTGCTGTTTACATTGACACTGCCCTGATAATGTTGTAGTCTACAATAGTAAATTCTGAACAGATTGAAGGACATGTTTGTTTGCAAGGAAGAGGATACAATAAGCTTGTTGACGCTGATAAGGACTCGCATTAGTTGTGGATTATAATTGTATTGGATGAGGAGCATTCCAGCTGTCATTTAACTACCGGTAGCTTGTTAAATAAATAGGGACTGGCACTTTACTCCCAGTCCTAAGTTTAGGTTACAGCCCACTGTGATGCATGTTTCATTAGCATTTCTTTATTTTGTTGTTGCCATTGTATTTATCGTGATGTGAGCTGCTGTAAGGCCGTCATTTTCCCCTCTGGGATTAATAAAGTATCCACCCATCCATCCATATTTGCAAGTGGGTCCAGATTATTTAAGTGGAAACCGTTAATATTGGTCTGTCATGCAACAGATAAAATAAGGTAAGATAAGAAGATGTTCCAGAAAGCCCCCGAAATGTCCCCACAACCCCTTGTTAAAAAGACAGCATTTCCTATACTGGTGGGGGTGTGTGCGAGTACTCACAGGAGTCGTTGTAACAGAGGTCCTCTCCCTTGCCACAGTACTGCTTGCCCTTGGTGCGTAGGTTGGCCTTCACCGGGTTGTCCTTGCTGGGCTTCAGGATGAGGCTGAAGAGCTGCTTGCCTGTCCACAGAGCCAATGGCTACGCACGCAAACACACGCACACACACACAAACACACACTAACAAAATGAGATTTCCTCCATCGTCACCTGGTCTATAGATAATGGCGTGGCGGTGCAGTGGGTACCTTCATGATAGCGGGCTGAGGCATCCCGATCTTGACACGTTCATCTTTTCCCACCAGGATAGACGCCACAATCTGACAGGCTTTCGAGCGATCAAAAAAGGTGTCCTTCAGCGTCAACAGGTAGGCTCCTGGAAGGCAAGTCACACAGTATGAAAGACGCCCTGCAGTCACATTGATCACAGTACACAATATGCAGCTGGTAGGGCTGGGCAATATATCGATATTATCTCAATATCGTGATATGAGACTAGATATGACCTTAGATTTTGGATATCGTAATATCATGATATGGCATAAGTGTTGTCTGTTCCTGGTTCTTGATCAGAAAACATGCTATATTGTGATATATATATGTCATTATCGAGATATTAAATGACCTATATCGGGATAGAAGATTTTGGCCATATCGCCCAGCCCCAATCACAGTGCATAACATGTAGCTGGGAGGCGATCAGAAACAGAGCGGTAATGTATTTATGTACAATCAGCAATTTCCTGTTGTCCCACTTTAATCTAGAGTTCTATAGACTGGATGAAAGGGTGCGAACGTGTCCTTAAATAGTCAATACAGGTGGCAGGCGTCTCGCTACAAGAAAGGCATGCATTGAGAGATGTTTTTTTGTCTCTGTCTTAAGGCTGCGGTATACTCGCCGTTCCCAAGCTGTCGCGCGACGTTGTGACGTCAAAATGACGTAGATCTCGCCGGCGCGACAGGATTTTGGCCCGAACGCGCCGTGTCGCGCACAGCACTTTTTTTTTCAGCGGCGCGCGACAAAGCGGAAACAGAAACACGGATGAGTTCGAAGGCACATTGTAATGCGCCTTATTGCTAAGGCTTCTTTCTTTATATGTTCTTTTTTATTGTGTGGTGTATGCCTATAGTTTTTCGCTAATAAACCGTGGTTTTATGTAAGTGCTGTCTACTGTTGTTGTGGTCAAAGACGAGTGGAATTACGTGGCTGAAAAACAATCTCAAAGCGGCAGTAAGTTATAAAATAAAAGTATATAGGCTAAGATAATCACTAAGTTATTAAGATGGATGCTTACAAACACTTCATATGAGAACTGCTGCCATACACTGGACTGTTGATGGCTGACCAGGTGGGGAAGTGATGTAGAATAATGTCGCGGCCACCAGCGCGAGTATAAATAGTTACCGTCCTCCCGTGACGTCACATTGTCGCGCGACAGCTTGGGAACGGCGAGTATACTGCGGCCTTTAGTGTGTTGTGGACATCCGGCCACTGCACTGGACGGCTACCAGCTGCTCACCAGCCAGCACCTCATCACCATGGACAACATTCAAATGCCTGCTGTAATACTATGTGTGTCACTTATGGCACCCATTGCACTCCTAACTATGCCTGGAAGGAGGGATCCCCCACTCTGTGTGCCTTCTCTTTCCCTTTGAGAAAAGCCCTTTGAGACTGTTATTGTGATTAAGGGCTACACAAATAAAATTGACTTGACATGCTTTATTTACTGCTGGGCTACACAATACCAACCCGTTAGGAAGTCCTGAATGGCAGCGATCAGGGGCTCGCCGTTTCTCGGCGTCACTAGATTGGCTTTGGTCTAAAAAAAGGGACACAAAAAGTCAACCCTTAAAATTGGTCTGCTGCTCTTCAAATACATGACACACAATAGAGTTTTGTGAGGTACAGAATGTACTGTATGTCATGTGTGTGTGTGTCGTGTGTGCCATATGTGTGTGCGTGCGTGCCTGCATGTGTGTGTGTGCCGTGTGTGTGTGTCATGTGGGTGCCATGTGTCGTGTGCGTGACGTGTGTGTGTGTGTCATACGTACTCCCATCAGGACCAGGGCTTCAGCCTTGGCCTCTTCGGTCTGAGGGAGGTGGAGGTTCATCTCATCGCCATCAAAGTCGGCGTTGTACGGCGTGCACACACACTCGTTGAAGCGGAACGTCCGGTGAGGCTTCACCCTGGCCTGTGAGTTTTAAAGAGACACACAGAGACACACACACCGAAATATTCAATTGGTTTATATAATGACATCATTTTATGTTCCGATGATCCAACACTGACAAGTTTTCAGTTTAGTCTTATCAGTAGAAAAAGGTTGTTGGAAAAGCTGGGTTCATATATTAAATCAGTGGTCCATAAAACGACTGATAATGATAATGATAACTGATAATAGAAAAGCCAGTGGTTAAGTAAATGCACTTAGGCCCTGCTCACAATATGGGCCATGATGCTGAGCTTGTGAAGGGAGGGCTGTCTGTTGAACAGCACGATGTCCCCGTCTATCATGTGTCTCTCCACCACGTCACCAAACCTCAGCTCCTGGGCCATCTTATCCCGGTTGCCGTACTTCAGAAACCTAGTGGGGGAGATGCAGCTCAGCATTGGAACGCACGTTTGTCGGTTAAATATAGGGCTGCAACTAACGATTAACCATTTACCATCATCGATCAGTCTACATAATGTCATGATTAATAGCAAATGCCATCACAAGTTACAAAGTGTTACAAGTATTAATTTAAGAATGATCCACGGACCAAATATTTCAATTTCAGAAGCATTTAGCATCAATGTTATTGTTGGTATTTGTACTTGACAAATGGCTTCAACGATTAAAAATATAGATTTGACACATTTTCTGTCTCGACGAATCGATTAAACTGACTAATGGTTGCAGCCATAGTTTAATATGGCCAACAATGTTCCAGAGGACAGTGTCTAGCCTCTAGAGGGAGCCATCCACACCTTTTCATCTGTGTGTGGCGGTGCTGGATGAAGTTGGCCCCGGGGTGAACCTCGGGGCCGCTGCGGACCAGCTTCCTCATGAGCTCCAGGTTGGCCTTGTTCACCTGCCGTGGAGAGCGGGAGGTTTTTGTTTAGTCTGCATTGAGTCACTGTTGGAATTGTGAGATAGTAACTGCCCAAGAGGTGTAGGTCACATGCAGATGCCAGGCACACCTTCTCTGGATACGTCAGGATTTTGGCCACATGCACGGGGACGGCCACCTCGTCGATCCTCAGGTTAGGGTCTGGAGAGATGACTGTTCGCCCTGAGAAATCCACTCTCTTCCCTGATAGGTTGCCTCGGAAACGGCCTGAGGAGCGTGTGAACAACATTTTAGCTGATCTTTTTTTTTCTCTTTACCAGCACAAAACATTTTGGGGAGAGAAATGTATGTGCATGTTATTTATAAACATGAACATGTTGTGAATGATAAACTTAAACTGGTGTGAATACTTACAGTTGGTGTACAAGTGGAGTTGTGCTTCACTTACGTCATTCATTAGAAAGATTTAGCAAACTTGTAACTAAGTATTCAGATTACATAATCCTACGAACGTGGTATTTAGATTCAGATTTTTTAAATATTTTCCTAGTACCCCCTGCAATCCTTCAAAGTACCCCCATTTGAGAAACACTGGATGAGCTCAAACAGATGGGGTTTGGTTTTGCTTTAAGCTTGTAAGCAAATGAACAGACAGAACACAGGCAAACCGTACCTTGTTTGCCCTTGAGCCGCTGGACAAAGCCCCTGGTCCACTTCTTGGGCGCCATGTTCATGGGGATGCCGGAGAGCTCGCTGTTGATGTAGAGGGCACACTGCAGCTGGAGGAAGTCCCAGTCCTCCATGATCATCTGGGTCTTGGCGCCCGTCATGCGGTGCTAATGGAGGGGGAGAGAGTTGTTTTTTTGTGTCTTGTAAAAAGAAGAACTGATGTGAAATTGGGGAATGTTTGGCAGAGTTTGAAGAAAATCGTTACACTCAAAGTAGTTAAAACTTCAGTCCCATGGCACAAACATGCGCAAATAACAATTTGAAGGCATTTTCAATCGAAACACTTGAGATTGTGTCATTGTTGTATTAAATTAGTCGGACTGATATGTGCCGGGTCCAGGCTGCAATACTGATACCAATAATGTTCTCCCCCAAGAAAAGTCAGGGCCCTATGGAGTTCAGATAGCCTTCTCAATCCCTGTGATGACAGGTAACAGAAGAATGGTTAAACTGTTGAGAAATAAAAAGGGTAAATCAGCCAATTTATTAAGTATAGCATGTCAACCTCGAAATATACCAGTGTCTCCTGCTATCTCCACAAGATTAGCTCTACTCTATATCAGATCACTAGTCCCTGAGCTACTACCTTACCGTGGTGGAGGGGTTTGCGTGTCCCAATGACCCCCAGGAGCTCCGTTGTCGGGGGCTTTTATGCCCCTGGTAGGGTCACCCATGGCAAACAGGTCCAAAGGGTACAAAAGGGGACAAAGGGTAGCTCAAAAGACCCCTTATGATGAGCACAATAAATGGTCTTGCGTGTCCCTCGCCCGGACGTGGGTCACCGGGGCACCCCCCTGGAGCCAGGCCTGGGGGTGGGGCTCGGGGGCGATCGCCTGGTGGCCGGGCCTATACCCACGGGGCCCGGCCGGGCAAAGCTCGAAACGATGACGTGGGACCCCCTTCCCGTCGGCTCACCACCAGCAGGAGGGGCCAAAGAGGTCGGGTGCAATGCGAGCTGGGCGGCGGCCGAAGGCGGGGACCTTGGCGGTCCGATCCTCGGCTGCAGAAGCAATACTTATTGCCCCCCGGCTTGGTGCCTGTATGTTGGAGTTTACCCCGGTAGACGAGAGGGTAGCCTCCCTCCGCCTTCGGGTGGGGGGGACGGATCCTGACTGTTGTTTGTGCCTATGGTCCAAACAGCAGTTCAGAGTATCCACCCTTTTTGGACTCCTTGGAGGGGGTGCTGGAAAGTGCTCCCTCTGGGGATTCCCTCGTTCTGCTGGGGGACTTCAACGCTCACGTTGGCAGCGACAGTGAGGCCTGGAGTGGTGTGATTGGGAGGAACGGCCCCCCCCGATCTGAACCCGAGTGGTGTTCAGTTATTGGACTTCTGTGCTCGTCACAGATTGTCCATAACGAACACCGTGTTCAAGCATAAGGGTGTCCATATGTGCAGTTGGCACCAGGACACCCTAGGCCGCAGTTTGATGATCGACTTGTGTAGTCGTGTCATCGGACTTGCGGCCGCATGTCTTGGACACTCGGGCGAAGAGAGGGGCGGAGCTGTCAACTGATCACCACCTGGTGGTGAATTGGCTGCGATGGTGGGGGAGAATGCCGGTCAGACCTGGCAGACCCAAACGGATTGTGAGGGTCTGCTGGAAACGTCTGGCAGAGTCTCCTGTCAGAGAGAGCTTCAACTCCCACCTCCGGGAGAGCTTTGACCATGTACCGGGGGAGGCGGGGGACATTGAGTCCGAGTGGGCCATGTTCCGCGCCTCCATTGTTAAGGCGGCCGACCAGAGCTGTGGCCGCAAGGTGGTCGGTGCCTGCCGTGGCGGCAATTCCCGAACCCGCTGGTGGACACCGGCGGTGAGGGATGCCGTCAAACTGAAGAAGGAGTCCTATAGGACATTTTGGCCTGTGGCACTCCGGAGGCAGCAGGCAGGTACCGGCAGGCCAAGCGGAGCGCAGCTGTGGCGGTTACTGAGGCAAAAACCCGGACATGGGAGGAGTTCGGTGAGGCCATGGAGAACGACTTCCGGACGGCTTCGAAGAGGTTCTGGACCACCATCCGGCGTCTCAGGAGGGGGAAGCAGTGCATGACCTCGACTCGGGACGTTGTGGATCGGTGGAAGGAATACTTCGAAGACCTCCTCAATCCCACCGACACGCCTTCCGGTAAGGAAGCAGGGCCTGGGGACTCGGGTGTGGGCTCTCCTATCTCTGGGGCTGAGGTTGCCGAGGTGGTCAGGAAGCTCCTCGGTGGCAGGGCCCCGGGGGTGGATGAGGTCCGCCCGGAGTTCCTTAAGGCCCTGGATGTTGTGGGGCTGTCTTGGTTGACACGACTCTGCAGCATCGCGTGGACATCGGGGGCAGTGCCCCTGGATTGGCAGACTGGGGTGGTGGTCCCTCTTTTTAAGAAGGGGGACCGGAGGGTGTGTTCCAACTATAGGGGGATCACACTCCTCAGCCTCCCTGGTAAGGTCTATTCAGGGGGTGCTGGAGAGGAGGGTCCGTCGGATAGTCGAACCCCGGATTCAGGAGGAGCAATGTGGTTTTCGTCCAGGCCGTGGAACAGTGGACCAGCTCTACACCCTCTGCAGGATCCTTGAGGGTGCATGGTTTGCCCAACCAGTCCACATGTGCTTTGTGGACTTGGAGAAGGCATTCGACCGTGTCCCTCGGGGAGTCCTGTGGGGGGTTCTCCGGGAGTACGGGGTATCGGACCCCCTAATACGGGCTGTCCATTCCCTGTATGACCGGTGTCAGAGCTTAGTCCGCATTGCCGGTAATAAGTCGGACTTGTTTCCAGTGAGGGTTGGACTCCGCCAGGGCTGCCCTTTGTCACCGATCCTGTTCATAATTTTTATGGACAGGATTTCTAGGCACAGCCAGGGCGTTGAGGGGGTCCGGTTTGGTGACCTCAGGATTGGGTCTCTGCTTTTTGCGGATGATGTGGTCCTGATGGCTTCATCAGACCGTGACCTCCAACTCTCGCTGGACAGGTTCGCAGCCGAGTGTGAAGCGGCCGGGATGAGAATCAGCACCTCCAAATCCGAGTCCTTGGTCCTCAACCGGAAAAGGGTGGAGTGCACTCTCCGGGTCGGGGATGAGATCCTGCCCCAAGTGGAGGAGTTCAAGTACCTCGGGGTCTTGTTCACGAGTGAGGGGAGGATGGAGCGGGAGATCGACAGGCGGATCGGTGCGGCGTCTGCAGTAATGCGGACTCTGCACGGATCCGTCGTGGTGAAGAGGGAGCTGAGCCGAAAGGCAAAGCTCTCGATTTACCAGTCGATCTACGTTCCTGCCCTCACCTATGGTCATGAGCTTTGGGTAATGACCGAAAGAACAAGATTGCGGGTACAAGCGGCCGAAATGAGCTTCCTCCGCAGGGTGGCTGGGCTCTCCCTTAGAGATAGGGTGAGAAGCTCGGTCATCCGGGAGGAGCTCGGAGTAGACCCGCTACTCCTCCGCGTTGAGAGGAGCCAGATGAGGTGGCTCGGGCATCTAGTTAGGATGCCTCCCGGACGCCTCCCTGGTGAGGTGTTCAGGGCACGTCCCACTGGTAGGAGACCCCGGGGAAGACCCAGGACACGCTGGAGAGACTATGTCTCTCGGCTGGCCTGGGAACGCCTCGGGATCCCCCAGGAAGAGCTGGACTAAGTAGCTGGGGAAAGGGAAGTCTGGGCTTCCCTGCTTAGGCTGCTGCCCCCGCGACCCGACCCCGGATAAGTGGTAGAAGATGGATGGATGGATAGTCAACAAATCACTGTTAGTTAATGACGTCATTATGACCTATGATCTCGATTTTTTACTTCTTAGTGAAACATGGCTGACTGAATGTAGCTGTTGTGCTATTCTCAATGAGGCAGCACCAACAAATTTCAGTTTTATGAACAAGTGTCGAACTGGTAAGAAAGGCGGGGGAGTTGCTGCCATCTTTAAATCTGTATTTCAGTGCAAGGAAATTACGTTAGGTGATTTTAGCTCTTTTGAATATCTGTTTTTTACTAAAAGGTGATCCAAAAGTTATTTTTTGAATCATTTATAGACCTCCAAGATACTCAGGAAAATTCATTGATGAGTTTGCTTAACTGCTGTCAGTTATCTGTACTGATTACAACTTTTTTATCATAACAGGGGATTTTAACATTCACGTAGACAATAACATGGACAGTAATGCCAAAGAACTCTCTGCTCTACTTGACACTTTTGGCCTCTTGCAACATGTGAAAGGGCCCACACACACTCAAGGCCACACTCTGGATCTGGTTATCTCTAAAGGTGTTAACATTTCTTCTGTTGATGTTAAGGACTTGGCTCTTTCTGATCATTTCTGTGTGTTCTTTGACTTACAGATCATTCCAAATGTTCAGTTAACCTCTGTGTCTGTTAAGAGAAGGTACATAAATGAGAATACCAGTGCAAAGTTTATGGAGGCTATAGCTATGTCACCACCTGTGAGTGCAGAGTCAGTTGATGAACTCCTAGATAAATTTAACTGGAAGATCTCAAATGTCATGGATGCTGTTGCACCTATTAAAACTAAGACGACCTTGATCAGAAAGAAAACACCATGGAGGAACACTGTGATGGTAAAGGCTTTAAAAACAGAATGCAGGAAAGCAGAGTAAGTGGAGAAAAACTAAACTTCAAATTCACCATGACCTCTACAAAATAAGTCTTTGTAATTTTAACTATGAGTTACTCAAGGCTAGACAGCGACACTTTTCTGAAATTATTAATAACAACATCAACAACACTCGCACTCTATTTGCTATGGTTGATAAGCTGACAAACCCCCCCTAAACAGATAGCTCCAGAACTCCTTTCCACAGCAAAATGCAATGAATTTGCTTGCTTTTTCAGTGAAAAAATCCAGTCCATAAGGTTAAATATTAACACAAATCAACAAAACAATAAAATAACGCAAGACCTCCCAGGAATAACTCAACTGCGATGTCAGAATACAGTTGACCAAAAAACCATAGAGGAAACAGTTCAGCATCTAAAACCATCAACATGCTGTCTTGACACAATGCCATCAGACTTTTTAAAAACTATTGTGAACTCTGTCCAATTAGATTTGCGACAAATACTAAATAGCTCACTTTAATCGGGTACGTTTCCTAAATCTCTAAAAGTAGCGGCCATTAAGCCACTCTTAAAAAAGAGAACGCTGGATGCTTCCATGTTAACCAACTACAGACCTATCTCAAATCTTCCTTTTATAGCCAAGATCGTTGAGAAAGTGGTTTTTAATCAACTCAGCAATTTCTTGAATTCCAGTGGCCTTTTTGACACATTTCAATCAGGCTTCCGACCTCATCACAGTACAGAAACAGCTCTTATTAGAGTGTTAAATGATATTAGGTTAAACACTGACTCAGGCAAGGTGTCAGTTCTGGTCCTGTTGGATCTCAGTGCTGCATTTGACACTGTGGATCACATTATATTGTTGAACAGGTTGGAAACTTGGGCAGGACTCAGCGGAACAGTCCTAGAATGGTTCAGGTCCTACTTTGAAGAGCGGAGTTATTTTGTAACCATTGGAAGTTATGAATCCAATCGAATGGCTATGACATGTGGAGTTCCTCAGGGGTCAGTTCTTGGACCCCTTCTGTTCAGTCTATATATGCTGCCTTTGGGTCAAGTTCTGCAGAACTCTAATGTAGACTATCACAGTTATGCAGATGACACGCAGATATACATAGCACTGTCCTCAGATGACTACAGTCCAATACAGTCATTGTGTGACTGTTTAGAGCAAGTAACAAATTGGATGAACCAAAATTTCCTTCAATTAAATCAGGACAAAACTGAGGTAATTGTTTTTGGCAATAAAGAGAAGAGGATTGCCGTCAGTAAACATCTCAAGTCACTCTCTCTAAAAACTAGGGACCAAGTCAGAAACCTTGGCGTGCTGATAGACTCAGATTTGACCTTCAGCAGTCATATCAAATCCATCCCCAAAACAGCCTTCTGTCAGCTTAAGAACATATCCATAGTGAAGGGTTTTATGTCTCAAACAGACCAGGAGAAGTTGATTCATGCTTTCATCTCCAGTAGACTCGACTACTGTAACGGTCTTCTGACTGGACTCCCACAAAAAAGCATTAAACAGCTGCAGCTCATTCAGAATGCTGCAGCTCGAGTTTTAACCAGAACAAAGAGATCAGAGCACATTACTCCAGTTCTAAAGTCTTTACACTGGCTCCCAGTCAGCTATTAGGGCTGCACGATTATTGCCAAAATGATTATCACGATTATTTTGATCAATATTGATATCACGATTATTTACCATGATTATTCATTGATTTTAGTGATAAATATTTTTATTGAATGTTCACATAAACATAACACTGCTTTAACATCCGTGATCCATTGTGCTACATTCCTGCTAATGTACAAATCTTTGCATACATAACACAACACAACTAACCCTAACACAACTTAAATCAACAGGGCAAAGATTCTACAATGTTTAAATTGTAAACAATTTATATGCAATTAAATGCAGGACTATGCAGAAAGGGCACTGCCTTAGAGTTTACAGGTTTTTGGAAAGAAACACCAGCCTGTCAACATTTTCTGGCTTGAGGGATGAGCGAAGGCAGGTCACCACATTTCCCCCAGTGCTAAAAACCCTCTCTGAAGGGGAACTTGTAGCCGGGATACACAAGTACTTTTTTGCCAGCTTTGCGAGTCGTGGGTAGAGTCGCTGGTGTTCCCTCCACCAGCTCAGCGGGTCCTCCTCAGTGTCTAGGTTACCTGACTGTAGGCAAGACTGTAGCTCAGAGGCTATAGCCTGTTGTTGCTGCTGGGGAGAGGGTCTTGGTGTGGTTCCCTCAGTGGTCTTGAAGAAACTCCCCAAGGTCTTTTTCTTCTTTGGATTTGTGACATCCTCAGCAGTCTCACCATGGGGATCAGTTTGGTCCAACTCCTTGAAGAGTGAAAAATAAAATATGAATATCAATGATCTAGAATAAAACAAATTTAACATCGCTTGATTATATTCATAAGTTTAATCCACTTAATTTAATTAATTTGTATTAAATGTTGTATTTATTCATTATAAATACTTACTGCCATGGCTGCAGGTGCAGTCCTCCCCATCTCCAAAATCAGCCGGGTTTGGATTGTTCCAACATCGTCCTCACTGGTGTAGCTTAGCTTGAACCGGGGATCCAGCGAAGAGGCCATATCCAGCAGTTCCTGTGTGAGAGGGTCGTTGTACTTGTCGTCCAAGTAGGTCATGATTTTATTCTTGATGGTGCAGGTGAGATCTGACTCACCATCCTGCACTTTAAGGATGGAGGACCTGAACAGGTGGAGGACAGGCTTTACAAAGGAAACGCTGACGTACTTTTCGCTGGAAAGTGCATCAGTGAACTCAGTGAGAGGTTGAAGGGCTTTAGTGATGGACTCCAGGACGTCTGTATCCTGCCAGCGCGGGATGAGGTGTCTGGCCTTTCGGTCATCGGACAAGACTTGAGCAATGGCCTTGTGCTGCTCCAGGACTGAAAATCATAGCCTGCCTTGATCCCCACCTTGTGGGACACTCGGTCTTGAGCGTATGCTCTGGCAGCTTCAGCTCCCTCTGAGCCTCTGCTAGCTGCCTTTTACGCCGCCAGCTGTAAGAGAAGCTGCTTACCAGCTTCTTGCAGAGACCCACTGCTCTGTCAATTTGAGGGTCTTTCATTGCGTTCTCTAAAAAGAAACATGAAATATACATATGTTAAATTAAAGTTAAACCTTCTCTTCTTGTGCTTTTTTTACACAATTGATAAACAACAACCCCAATCATATTATTCAAGATTCAATTAGTATTGTTGTAGCCCTATCTAATATAAGAGTACATTTCTATAACTAAGTACATTTATTTGGTTAGTTTAGCAGTGATAAGAACAGTCGCTGTATATTATAATTGTTACTTAAAAAGTATTCAAACACATTAAACAATCAGCATTTTTTTTTATCTGACTTTTTTTTTGGTATAAATATATTGCGCTACTCACCTATTGCTAGATGGAGCCTGCGGCCAAAGCACTGCAGCCTAGTCCAGTTATTGAGAGAAGCTGCCTTGACAACATTGGACACATTGTCTGTTGTAATGCAGACAAGTCTCTCCTCCTGCAAGCCCCAAGAGGCCATCGCTTCCCTGGGCAATCGCGTCCCTGGGCAATCAGCTCTCCAGTGTGGTCTTGCAGGAAAAATGCCGTTTGCACTCTGCATCGCAAAATCACCATCGATGAAATGAACTGTCAAGCTCATGTACGGTTCCATCGTTCTACTTGACCATAGGTCAGTGGTAGTGGCAAAGTACTCGACAACTGTGAGATCCCTCTCTATTTCTCCTCGGCGTTTTGCATACAGCGCAGGTAATGCCAAAATGCCTCTGGAAAAATAATTTTGCGAGGGGATTACATACATTTTGTCCAGTATGTTAATCATTTTTTTAAACCCTTCATTACTGACGGTATTTATTGGACACATATCTTTTGCCAAATGGAAAGTAATTGCATCGGTGATTTCTGTGTGTCGTTGTGACTTGGATGCATACGGTGTTGCGCTGTACATGCTCGCTTTTATTGAAGTCTGAGCTGCAGCTGACGAGGGACCGGGACAGTTGACGTTAGCAGCCGATGCAACACTTCTGGCCTTCATGCAATCCTCATATTCTATTCTGTGGTGGCCTTTCAGGTGGCTGAATAAATTTGTTGTGTTGGCTTGCGACGCAGCCACAACTCTCCGGCACACTTTGCACATTGTTTTTTGCTGGTTTGTATCACTTGCCCTAAATCCGAAATATTTCCATATAACGGAAGAAGATCCGCGACGAGGGACGAGCTCTTCGACCTCAACTGTGTCAGACATTGTAATTGTGTTTGTCTTTC
The DNA here is from genome assembly GCA_030340625.1 of Merluccius polli. Taxonomy (NCBI): domain Eukaryota; kingdom Metazoa; phylum Chordata; class Actinopteri; order Gadiformes; family Merlucciidae; genus Merluccius; species Merluccius polli. The sequence continues at coordinate 6,747 of JAOPHQ010004594.1, read as the reverse complement.
AAAATAATCGCTAGTCGTTTTCTAGTTTTGCGCCGCTGTGCAGGACGGAAGGCTGCAGGTGCACAGGGAGCGCTTGGTTTGCTTTGCAGCGGAGGTAGAGCATATACTGCATGGGCGGGGCTCGTTTCTTTTTTGTTTTGTTTTTTTGCGGATGCATTATTTTAAAAATGTGAATGGGGAGCATATATATCGAAAATATTTATATTTGAAATATCGCGAGAACACTACGCGTCATCGTGGGAAGCCAATATCGTCATCTTGATAAAAATTTGATATATTGTGCAGCCCTATCAGCTATAGAATAGATTTTAAAGTTCCGCTACTGGTCTACAAATCACTGAATGGTTTAAGTCCAGAATACATGAATGACATCTTAGTAGCATACAAACCCAGTAGGGCTCTGAGATCTACTGACTCAGGTCAGATAGTGGAGCCCAGAGTTCAAACTAAACATGGTGAAGCAGCTTTTAGCTGTTATGCTGCACAAAACTGGAACAAACTACCAGCTGAACTGAAATCAGCCCCAACTGTGAACATTTTTAAATCCAGGTTAAAAACACTTCTCTTCTCCTGTGCTTATGATTGAGCTTGTTCTGCTCTATTATAGTATAGTATTTTATTTCTTTCTCTTTCTATTATGTCCTTTTAAATCATTATTTTATGCTTCTGTAGTTGTTTTTATTTATTTATTTATTTTATTATTTTTATTTCACTTCTTACTGTTTTATGTAAAGCACATTGAGTTGCCACTGTGTATGAAATGTGCTATATAAATAAAGCTGCCTTGCCTTGCCTTGCCTTAAATGAAAGATGCTTGCTTTCCGAGTTGGTTGTCTTCCTACTTGAAATAAAAATACAATGCCATGTTTAGATGAAAACAAAAATGGTCAAACATCTGAGACTTTTTTAAGCTCATCGACATTCAATTAAATCCACACACATTGAAAATTAAGCATTCAATACGGAAACACTGACATACTTTTCGAGACTCAAAGGAAAAATGTAAAAACATTTAGTCATGGCACCAACCACATGAATACCTAATCGAAAATATGATATGATGAATGTCTACACGAAAATATACATGAATGTCTGAATAATCACAGACACTGTTCAGCTACTATTCGTTCCCGATGACTTCATTACTTCTACATTACATTTTCTCCCCCATCCCCAACCGACCTTCTTGATGACGTCGTTGAGGAAGATGATCTCGGTGAGCTTCATGGTGAGGTCGTCCTCGTTGGTGCCCGACTTGAGGTCGCTGACGACCGAGGGGCGGATGCAGAGCGGAGGGACTAGCAGGCGAGTCAGCAGGAGGTCAGCGGGCCGGCCTGCCTCGGGGTTCATCAGCAGCAGCGAGACGTCCTCGGCAGGGATCCTCTTCAACAGGTTGAGAACCACCAGGGGGCTCAGGTTCTCCTGAGGGAGGAGGAGTCGCCAGTGGCGCACACATACACCAGGGGGACAGCGTGATGACAAGGCAGTATTTAGAAAGACAAAGAGCAACACACTGCCTTTAGTCACCAGCACCGCCATGTCACATGCAGTCTTTTTTATTTTGTATACAGTGCGCCTTCAAAATGAAAATCGGTGTTTTTTTCACCTTTTCAACGTCTTCCCAAGAAACTGTTTTGGTTATTTCATATTCAAATATCCAAACATAACTCCCTCTATAGAACACATTTTTGTGTCTGTAAGATATTGCACCATCAAATGAGAATTCTCTTTTTTCTTTGACCTTTTTGAGAAAGTATGCCCAAGAAATTATGTATTGTGGTTATTTCATATCCAATTATCCAAACATAACTCTTTCTGCAGACAAGTATCATAAAAATGGGCTTTCAACCAATCATATATCATCATCTTTCCCCTCTTCATCATATAAAGCAAGTGACCAACAAATACACAACTGGCAAGCAATTCTGGCCATTTTAACCAATCAAATCCTAAAGGATCAAATCACATTTCTCCTATGTTTTGCTGACGACAAGAGGTCAGAAACGGTCTAAACTCTAAATTGTCTCATACAAAGGCGGGTGCAGTCCACTCGAAACAGATATTCTCACAGAGCATTACACTCACAAATAGCTATGACATTTCTAACAAATGACACTCAAATTATAGTAATAATAGTTGTTAAATCCTACCTACCAACTTTAAAATGTGCTCTAAAAGCAGACATCGGCATCGTTAAACCATGTATTTCTAGAACAAGGTGGAATGACACAAGGGGGGGGGGGGGGGGGGGGGGGGGGGGGGGTCACCTGCGCCCTGTTGAGCAAAGACTCCACTTCCTTGTTGTGCTCGATAGCGATGTCAAACGACTGGAGGAACTCAGAGACGAAGGGATCCGCCACTTTCTTGGTCGTTTTATACTTCTCGTGGATGATCTTCAGCAGCCCACATTTCTTCACCGTCCCTGGATGAGAAAGACGACTTGGCAATCACAATGGTGACTCACAAACCAAAATGTCAGCGTCGACCAACAAATACCAAAAACATCGATTTTTTGAACCGGCTATCCCCGCTCACCGTTGTACGACGAACAATTCAGACAGATTGTCCTTTTGCGACATTTCTCAGAGATCTTCTTCTTCAGACCCCGCTTCTGCAGGTAGGGCAGGTTGGGCCTCTTCAGGTGATCCATGAACTGGAGCTTCTCCTCTTTGGTCAGCATGATGTGGGAGCACGTCTTGCAGACCATCTGAGAAGGCCATAACGGCACGTTGGGGTATTTTTTGGTTGCTATTGATGATCTTGCGTGTAACAATGCAGTTTACTAAACCTTAATAAATGCAATAAATAAAATATATATGTATATATATTATTTGTATTTATGTAAAAGACATTGACAAGACATTTGTAAGGAACAAGCTACACTATATGTTTGTAATGGGTGAACAGCATCTATGCTAAATCTTGGCATATTTTGTGTCAGGCCCTATCTATATGAGAAATGTAATCTTTAAGAGCCAGCCCATGGTGAACTATTAAAAGATAATAAAAGGATTCCCTGACATTTACAAGGACATACTAATGCACAGAGGACGAATAGATCCGACGGTATTTAATAATGGTTTGCAGTGACAAGTGGGTCTGAGTCGGGTTCAGTAAGACACGGGTTGCAGATGAAGTTCAATCAATGAGCCTCTCTTGTCATTTGACTCCCTCTCAACACTGGATTTCAATTTATTTAATTATTAATATGTATTTAAATAGTAAAATTTGAATTTGGAAATTGTGGAACCTGTGACAACATTGACCATACCATGCAAAAAAAAAAAAGGTGGTTGGCGGTCATAGATGTAACCGTCTGTTTGACTTGCGTAAACAAAGCATCGACTTGCCTGTAGGATTCCTATGACAGCTTTGAAATAGCCCACGTGGAAACACGGCAGCTCCAGGTCCAGATAGCCATAGTGTCCCAAACAGTCGGCCAGGTTCTTCCCACAAGTCTCGCACGGCCTGTCTTTCTCACTGGTGCCCTGAAGGAAACATCAATCAGGACCTAACGTATACTGTGACTTCAGCATGAAACATTTACAACGATTGCACAAGAAATCAAGAAATATACAGCATCCACCACCACTTTCTTTGACTTTCTCATTCGCATGGCACTCTCACAGGACAGCAACACAACAAAAAAGTGATGCAAGTGAAGACATATTGAAGACATAGTGCAGACAAACAGCCCAGAGTGAGGGGGAGAAAGAAATACAGCGATCAAGTTATGCCACAATAATGCAATGCATCATTGGTACTACTGCACATGCTTTACGAAAGTGATGCAGACATGAAGTTATGCCACAATAATGCAATGCATCATTGTTACTACTGCACATGCTTCATGAAAAGTGACGCATGACATGAGAGATGCTGCTACCATGCGATGGTCCAGCACGCCGTAGGGCAGCGGCGTGTGCTTGGTGTCCTGGCTGTACAGGTTCTTGCTGACCACCTGGATGTGGGCCTGCTGGCGCATTTGGTCGGCGGACTTGATGCCGAAACAGATGTGGCTTCTGTAAGGCATTTAAAATGGGAGGAGGAGGGGGGGGGGGGGGGGGGAGAAGAAGAAACAGTAAGGAAGTGAATCATAACGCTGTGTGTGTGTGTACAGATGGGACTGCACTGTGGCTAGCGAGGTGACCCCGCGGAGCCGTTTCGGCACTGTGCGAGTATTGCTTTTTTTCCAATTTAATGTAATTTAAGATGTAGAAAAAAATGTGTTTTGGGAGACCCTTTCTGGCTAACGCCTTCCGTACACACGCACTGTCATCCCGTGAAGCTTGACAGCTCATGTTGCAAGCCGCTCGCCTCGCTACCTGAGCTGCTAACCGGGAAGCTAACAGCTGCTTTTAAGCTAACTCCTCCTAATCGTACTCACATTTTTTTGGCCACATCTGTCTCTCTGAACTGCTCCTTCACCATTATGGCGGTTAGTGTCCCACTAGTAGAAAACGTATGGATAGGTAAAAGGAGAATGGCTCAGTGTCCTCCCCTCTCTCTCTCTCTAAGTCCTGCATGCAGCACGCATCGTCCTGCACCACGCCGGCCACGGCGGAGTGTTGATAACACGTGACCCGCGACGTCACACGCGTCACACAGACAACGACGACAGGGGAAAAAAAGAGAGAAACCCAGCGGACACAGACATGCGCAGTAGAAAACCAGTGCTGCCCCCTAGCAGATGTTTACTATGACTACATGCATACGTACATTAATAATAATAATAATAATAATAATAATAATACATACATACAGACAGACATACTTAAAAATACATACATACATACATACATACATACATACATACATACTTACATAAATATACGTACATACATACATACATACATACATACATACATACATACATACATACTTACATAAATATACGTACATACATACATACATACATACATACATACATACATACATTGTATACATACATACAGGGAATACAAAAATAAAGATGTGCATAAAATAAATCTATAATAAATAGATAATAACAAATGAGTAAATAAAAGGTAATACGTAATAATCAACGTACAATTGCTTTGTGGAATTGTTGAATAAATGGCGAAGCCGCCTCTGTTCATTACTATTTTTTTCTTTATATTTTCCAAATATTCCCAAATTATTTTTGAATTGACAGAGATGTGTGAGTAAAACGCCTCTCAATGCATTTAAGACTATTAATGTATTCTTTAATGTAATTGTAAATCCTGCCACTGGGTGACACCGAATGACTGGATAAAGCCAGTGGCATGGGCTGGCCATCCCAGATCTCATGCTTATGTATTATGTCGGTGAATGCCTGCAAAATGTGAGGGGGGGAAAAAGGAGACTGATTTCCTTCTGAAAATCCATTATGCATATAAAACATTTGCATTTGAAATATTTGCCACCGTGTGAACACAGTCCCGTGGAACCTGCTTTCTCAAGTCACATTTTCCACCACTTTAGTGCAGTATGTAGCTCTAATTAAATAAGCTAGAAACTACTAATCCTAATTAAAGAGGAATATAGGCAGAAAATGAATGGCCTCTGGTGGTACTTACCCCCAAAACAAGTTATTATAATATTAATACATGCAGTCGCTACACAGTAGCCTACCTGTATAAGTGGGAATAATTTGTGTGTGTGTGTGTGTGTGTGTAATCATTTTGTTTTCTTGCAGGCTATGGAGTCGCTGTAAACAGCTCTTGGGAACACAAAGAGGCAGCTATGTGATCCTATCTAATATCACGTATCCAACGTATTGGCTAGTCTATAGGAAACAGACACGCACGCACACACACATACACACACACGCACACACACACACACACACACACACACACACACACACACACACACACACACACACACACGCACGCACACACACACACACACACACACACACGCACACACACACACGCACACACGCACACACGCAAACCACTCGATTGACTCAGTGCTACATTTCAAGAGACTTGCCCACACATGCATGCAGTGAGCGCAGTGATGTCATATCCTATCCATCCTGCTCCCATTTATTTACTTCCTGCGTGTCCTCAAGGTGTATATGCAAACAGGATGTGCTATGTGTTACATTCCCAACAATTAATAATTGATCGGAAGTATATATATATATATATATATATATATCGTCCGAACGAACCCGGCAGAGATCATGCTCTGACTTACAACTCAGACACTTTCATTCTCATTTCCCTCTCTCTCTGTCTGCATGGTCCTCTGAGGGGACGCAGTGTGTTCATTATGTTGCCTATGTATCATATAGCGTGTTGGTTTGCAGAACCCCTATTTGCAGCGCAACACGTGTGCGCTATCTTTGTGTAATTAACATGAGTAATTACCGTGCTTAATTTACAGAGCCACTCAAGGTTCATAATAGGGTTATGAAACAGTGACCCGTGACGATTGATCAGCACACGCACGCACACACACACACACACACACACACACAAACACACGTGCATGCGCACACAGAGACATGCGTGCACACGCACCTCTTTAAACCGTGCCCCCACCACCACCACCACTCTCACTTACTACTAAGTAATGAGTAGATAGCTTGGGTGGCTAACACAGCTTATGCTCTGTATCCTGATTGGCTGATTCTCTCATCCAAGTCACATCCCCCCACCTCTTCCTCCTCTTCTCCCCCTCCTCCAACCCCGCTCGCTGCAACGGTGTCAGCTCCTCGCTCTGAGGCTCATCTCTCTCTCTCTCTCTCTCTCT